>BRZM01000057.1:1651189-1678701 GCA_033238685.1 Lates japonicus
AATATATTACAGACCAAATATTTTACCTGCACAAACAAAGTCTCAAACCCTTTTTGTACTGGCCAAGTTTGGTTGTAATATATTTCAAGGGAGCTATGATTCAGCTAATAAAAACAAACAGAAAGGGCAAGTGTAATTTGTCATTGCCAGCCAAACAAATCTCACCACCACCACAGATGTGAAGAGTGATTATATGACACACCTACAACCTTGAGGATGCATGTGAAAGTTCTTCTCAGACCAAGCCTCTGACGCCACTCCTTTGCCCCGAAACGTATCATCCAGCGATAAACTCAGATATGTTGCATCAGTAATCTCTCCACCTTTCTTTGTGTCTTATTGGCTGCAGGTCCATTGAGGCATCAAAGCAGCAAGGGATCTCAGAGAAGAGAGGCCTCCTCGGCACGCTTCCTCTGATGATCTGGCAGAGGCAGCACTTTCAAAGCATAAAGAAGTGGGCCTGAATGCACGATGGTTGAAGGCTTCCAAAGGAGAACAGGCTGCCAACTGCAACTTCTTCTCTTTTTTTGCACCTCACCAAAGGTTATGGTTACATTTTTTGAAAATAAAACTGTGCCATACTTTAAGTATTAGCTCTGCAATAGTAAACACTGGCAAATCCTTATAGTGAATTTGTTTTTTAGGCTTGTTCAAAGGGACAAACCACATTCAAGCTGTATAAATGTACAGGAGTTGGCATCTATAGTCAGATTTAAATGTGATAAATAATAAATCACATGGCAAAGTGCAGCTTTAATGCACATGAAGACATGTAGAATAATAGATACTATTCCTTTTACTGCTGAACTTATGCTTTATATCCTGCAAAAGTAAGAGTTTTGATTGGCTGCACTTACAATATTTGCTGGTGTCCTTGACATACCTAGTATAAGGAGAGTTATGTGCTACAGTGACTATCCGACCTTGGTAGATTGAGACTGTCCTCGTCAGAAAAGCCACAATATCTGCCATTTGTTCAGTTTAAAGCAGCTTAAGGTTACAATTAATTGACAAGAACCTCTTGTGGCTTTGCAAATAATGACCACAGGTAAAGGCAGATGCAAAACAAAGTGGGCAGCTTTGACAAGGGAAAGCAGTTTGTATCTTGTCTCCAAACAGTTATGTCCTTCCCTAACCCTTAGGCAAGGGTAGTTTTAGTTTCTTAAAACTAATTAAACCAAACCATAAAGGTGGCCGAACATGAAAAAGTCACAAAAAACATCTGTAATGATAATTTGTAATGACACTGATCAATGACAACATCCTGCCAATAGGGGCACCAGATCTTTGCAGTAGCTGACAGCCCTTTCACACACACAATTAGCAGTCACAGTTACAAAACAGATTGATGCACTATATGTTTCAAAGCTCTCGCGTATCTTTGTTTCATTTATGTTTATACCTGGTCACTAGGTTGGAGCTGGTGTACCCCAACCATTTGAATATTGAGCACAGACTCCATAACATACAAGAAAGGTAATGAGATTCAACCCACGCTTAAGTGTCCAATGATGAATCATGAAATCAAATAATGTACTGAAAAACCAATACAGCCTCCAAACCTTTGAACATTACCACCCTTCATCATTTACTGTATGTAAAAGCATCATAACAGCAGCTTGTTTTACTGACCTCCAGTGAATCAAAGGAATAGTTTACAAAACTTATTCACTTTCTTGTCAAGAGTAAGTGGAGTAAATGTCTGTTGAATATGGAGCAGGAGCCAGCAAGCAATTAGCGTAGCTTAGCATAAAGACTAGGAGCAGGGGGAAAGAGTGAGCCTGGCCCTGTCCAAAGGTAAAACAAATTAAATAGTTTAAATAAATAAGACAAACGCAAATGAGTAAGAATCTAATGAGCCTCTGAATGAGCCTATTTCCCAAAACGCTGAACTATTACTCTGTATTTCAACGAAAACTATCATCGTTAATCATGTGCTAGTGATACAATATTGCATCAGTAGCACAAAGAGATCAATTTTGAGATGGACTTGGTGTTTTGATCTGCATCAGTAATTTTGCAAGCACATGAACATCAAGGTGAAAGCTCCAACATTATTTCACTACCCAAAGCAGAGGCTGTAATTAAACCCACACTGAAATATTTCTATCATTTCTGGTCTCTGCAGACAGCACAGATTCCTGTGGCAAATTGTGTGCTGCCAACTACAGTATGTGGGGTCAGTCTCTCAGGCGTGTTTAGCTGGGCTGCCTTATCCCCTGTTCAATCTTGCCTTTTGTTTTCCTTCATGAAAATAAATGAAACAGTGCAGTCATCTGCAGAGGCGAGCAGAGCCCTCTTGACTGAGGAGGCCTTCGGGCTTCGTCAGGCTTTTCCAGCACGTTGTCATGGCAGTTCAGAGAGAGTGAGGGGGAACATTGCAGCCCAGTGCTGCTGTGGAATGACAATAGGAAAAGGGCTAGGGAGGGGATTGCTAATGCAGAATGCCAATCATAGCAATGTTCTTCTAATGTGCTGTATGAAAGACAGGTAATGGAAGCCCAAGACAACGATTCTCCTGAAGGACAAAGGAGTGATTAGGAGAGAAAGGCTGACAGAAGTGGATTGTGGCAAAGAAAATATTCATTAAAAACATCAAAACCTATCAAACTTTTCCAACAAGATCTGAAGAATAATACAACTAGCTGTCACATAGCTCATAAGTATACTTTTAGAATTATATTTCCCTAATTTGATCAAGACCTGAGCCTTATAATTTATTGCTTATTATTAAAAGTATTACCAACTTTGTGCGATTATTTCTTGTATGATTGTTAATCCATACTGCGCAGGATGGGAATAACACTGCTGATTAGAAAGCAGAGCAACAGACATAATGATGCTTAATGACGCAGTTCAAATGTGCTGCCCTCAAGTTGAATTCAAGCTGTTAGATCAGAAAGTTTTACAGAGTTTGCGGGTGTCTTACAGTTCAACCTTCTTATATGGCTTTATTTGCTCAAAGGCTGCAAGTTTAGAGGGATGAGGGACCTACCCAGGAGAGAGCAGTGAGGTCTTAATGAGTTACGTAACTTCCCCGGCACTGCACATCCTCTGATGTAGCACCAGCCCAAGATTTCGGAGGACTTAAACCTAATCCACAGATGGAGGGAGATTTGCAGGTAGAGAGGCTGGAATTCTTATTTGACGGCTTTCTTTTTCCAGGCAGAGAGAGATGTCAGCAGCCTCTGTTGCACAGTGACAGATGAAGAAACCTGCTTCTGTGTTTGTTTTTGAACTCAAGTGTTAATAGAAAATATATAGAGGATCTGCTATTATATGTCAACATGTTCAAAGACATCGCAGAGCCTCTGTGGAGTTCTGGGAAAAGTCTTGAAAAACTCGAAAATAGATCCAAATTTAGTAAAGCTGAAGTTTTTTTGTGTATGCTAGGGCCTGCAACTATGTTTATTTTCATTATGGATAAGATTTAAAATCAAGTTTTCTGGGCCTTTATCCACAGAACGGGACCTGGGACAGGGTTTACAAATATGCTGCAGTGATTACAAGGCAGAGAATGTGATTCCTGATAACTGCGATGACTAACTTTTGTTAAAGTGCTAGTCACTGAGCAGTTACAGCAGCCTACGTGAAACAGACTTCAACATGTATATACGTCAAACTAGAGACTGTCTTGTGATGGGATCACCCCAGCCAGGATGCCTGTCAACACACTGATGTTGCAACCCATCAGTACTCAGTAGTTACTACTACATTATAACATGAGAATTCAATACTCATAGTCAAACCACACCCATCTCCCAACTCAGCCCTCATTTTGATGTCAACTACACACCTGTAAAGTCTGGTGATTATTGTGAATACTAAGTACTTAAATGTTGAGTAGTTATTTTTTCAATTCACAATCCAATTTGTGTTTTATAAGCAACAGATCTTCCTGAGGGTTAGGGTTAGGCCTGAGGTACACAACAGTAAGTCTAAACCCTGAGGTGTGTGAAACCAATTATAAACATATAGAGTAAAAGCTTTAAAAGCATCCCTGTAATTATTTCTCAAAATTCCATTTTCCATTTCCAGTGGGGTTTTTTTTTGTTGTTGTTGTTGTTGTTTTTTTTTTTTTACACTGCCTCTTTGAAATCAGTTCAACAATCTTAGAGAATCCACTAATGTGTGCCCACTTGGGAAATGTGCAGTTTTGAGGTAATTACTGATTAATCTTGAAATTAGTTCAGATTATTCCTTCCCCCGTTGATGCGGATAAATCTGTGCCTGAGTATCCTTAAAATAGCCTTCTTACAGCCTCACTCACACAGTCAGACTGGCAGCACGGCAGCAGGTGAACGGATTGGCACAGTTCTTTCATCTGCAATTTCCTGACACAAGATTTCTGTGAAAATTGAATCCCATTTAATACTCAGAGGCCTGTATCATGGAATAAAATATGCACACTTTAGGATAAGTGAGGTGTTCAGATAATATTCAGTCTTCACAGAATGCTTATATCAATAGCACTAATGCCTGTATACTGTAGCTCAGTGCCCCGGAGAGGAGCATGGAGGAGAGTTTTTGTGCTTCTATTTAGGCTGCCACTAAAACTGTCAAAGTGTTTATTTTTTCATTTTCATTTCCAAAGGTGTTACAGGATCTCCATCATCAAATTTAATAAATCATACCCTCTCAGGGATTATTCATACGGGCATGTGGTGTTAATGGAGGAGATGGAGAGTTTGAGTCTGAAAGCGGTGAAGGCCTGCGAATGGCCACTGAGCTGAGACATGCACTGCACGTTGGGCCTGCCAGGGAAAATAAAGTTCACCGGATCACAGTTCACTCTGGCCCTGTATGTAATCAGTCAGTGGTGGGGCCTGTCTGTCAACTCCCTGACAGCTGCCTGTGCCGTTAAATGTGCAGAGATCAGTGGTCGTCAGAGCCCTTCGTGTGACAGCCTCTAAACGAGGACTTTAAATTAGTTCCATGGGTGGTGGAGCATTTCGCTTGAGGTCCGCTCTCTCGCTACACACACACACAGTGCAGAAACATCACCACCTCCCGTTCCTCTACTCCGACTGCCACTGCCAACCAGACTCTGTGATTACATATCATTAATGGCTCCCTTCACCTGATATTCCAGTCTGTCTGTCACAGTGCTTCTCCCATCCCACTGTGGATACTACAGGCTCTGCTCGCACGAGATTCACAACTATGTTCAGGATCAAAAAGACAACTGAATTTGTCATGTGGTGGAATGATTTGGTATGAAGGGTAATACCTACCTCACATCTCTTCTCAATTTTATGATCGTTTTGAAGGACATAGTGTGTGGTGCTGTTGAGCTGTATTAGATTTGTGCAGAAGCATCTAGTCTATGTTCATTAAGATAAATGGGGTGGACAAAATAACAGAGATATAATTCAAGAGCTCCACAAGCTGCAGCCTCCAGAATGATGACAAAGTTCAAACAACCTCTCTCTTAAGTTGCTTGTTGTCATGCTTTAGACATGTTTCTTTCATCATTTCTTGCTCTCAGGCCTCGCTTGGAAATGACATTTTGATCTCAATGACAATTCTCGATAAAATAAAGCTACTTATTATCAAAAAATGCTAAGTTAGAGAATAAAAAAGGACAAAATAAAGGAAAAGAAGTACAAAGGAAAACATTAGTCCCTTTTCTGTTCCCCCAGTTTAGAAATATAATTCACTTGTGACAGAATGGAGGATGAGAACCTAAAAGAGCATCTTTTTCTGTGACAAACCAGGAAGGCAATCTTAAGAGTAGATGTCCCCTTCACAAATAATCCTGTGCAGATTTCTTTAAAATCTAACCCCAAGTGGTCTCCATAATCTAGGATTACATTGCGTAGAAAAGGAAAAAGAGGCAATCAATCTCCTTTAAAGGATTTAATCTTTTATGAAATAGACTGGATTATTTCCTTGGGTTGGGCTTTATGACCAGGATTTAATTCCCTTGGAGTTACAGTGCCAGCTCTATGCATTTCCCCTCTCTCCCTGGCTCCCTCTCACTCTCCACCAGGGGATCCTTGATTTATAGATATCATTTGACCTGTTAAGGCAACAGTCTGCCAAAAGTCCAAGATTAAGTGCCAATGTCTGGGCTGACAGGGGTTCCTGCTGCTAATTTTACATGATCTATGGGGCTAATACCTGTTCTCCATCCACCCCTCTACGTTCTGTAGGGGGCCAGTGAGAAACTGCCTATACCTCAAACCATCAAGCAATTATTAGAGTCAGTTTTGGCACTCGACTCGAAAAACCTAGAAGGTGAATTTTAGTCAACGTTACAGATGCCCTCCAAGAATGACTTTGCAGCATGATATAACAGGTGTACCTCCTCCACAGTTTCAAAGTGTCTCCTCTCTGCACATTCTTCAAACTGTCCCCGTGCATTCCTGTGGACTACTACAGTGTATTTATGTGTGTAGTGTCACAGGAAAACAGCGTGAAAGAGAACAGGTGAGAGGGAGAAAAAACTGTGCCCCAATTTTTAGAGCTGTCTCCCTCCAAATCCACAGAATGAAGACAGAATATGCTGTAATGAGTCGTCAGGGTTGGCGTCATTTTAAATGCTCCTACATATTTAAGAAATGCAGCCAAACTTGGTGGACTCAACTGAATTCAAAAACCCACAACTGCAAGTCACTTGTTTAATGGTGCTTTCAGACTGTCCTTGTCAACTGGGAGACTCAGGAAATGACATGCAGTGGACCAATTAAAAAACCACTGGTGTCAGTGAACTTCACTGTTCTTGTTAGCGAGCTGGGGTTTGTTATTAATCTGTAATGCACTCTGTTGCAGTCATTTACATTAATGATGCAGAGTGTCTATTTGCATACAGGTGAGAAAAGTCACACGGCAGCTATTTGGCTATTAACACCCTGCCCACCACCTAGCCCCACAAAAAAAAAAAAAAAAAAAAAAAACACTGTGGTGCATGCACAGTTGCCCTATAGAATGCCCAATGGCTTAAGCAAAAACAAAAGGCATATAGAAGGGTGCAAATTGTTGCAATGTGCCATTTAATTAGCATTATATGCTGGATCACATCAGGAGTCAGGTGAGACAGTATAAAGAACAACAAAATCCACATAGGAAAGAGATGTTGTGATGGATGAGTAGGTCAAAAACAGGATATTCACCCAGGAGACTGGGCTCAAGTCCTGAGTGACACTAATTCTGTTTTTAGATATAGCTGATCTATTATCTTCAGTTGTAGTTTGATTAGGTTTATGATTTGTCAGGGGCTGCACACAAAACACCAGTTCAGTTCAGTTCAAATATGACCTCTTAGTTTTTGCAGACTGGTTTATTTAGCCCTAACAGCCAGTGAGCTGATTGTGCAAATGTTAGTTTCTAGCTAATGTATGCACTAATCATGTGTGTGGACTGTGTGTCTGTCTTGTGTTTGTGTGGCGATTCACAAAGTAACTGGTCTCAAACTCATCTTGAACTCTTTCACTCGTCTCTCTTCCAACTTTTTGCCTCTAATGTCTGTACATTAATAAAGTGGAGGCATGCAGCCTTGGGATAAGCATCAATTTTAGTCTCAAGATGAAACATTTTAAATTCATGCCATGGTTGAACCTGCAGCGATTTGCATCTTCTCATGTCTTTGCGTTGACTTTATATGCAATTTCTCCACCCCTAAAATTTGTTTTGTGTTTAGTCTGAACAGGCCTTTAGTCGTGCAGGCTACGCCTTCATATGTTGCACCTTTCAAAGGAGACAAACCCCGATGGAAGAAGTGACAGTAAGAGTTTAAGAGGACAAATGACACAAGGGAAGAGAAACAGCTAGAACGTGATTCACAGATTACCTTTTGACACCCAACATGATTGAGATGCATGGAGTGACAGTGACTGGTTACTTATTTTCACCAAACCCATCCATTATTTTCTGCTCTCCTTACTGACTTATAATAACTCTAATAGCAGAGCTACAATAAAGTCTCTATGCTCTAAATCACTTTTTACTATTTTCTTATGAAACAGTCTCACAAGGGAACATAGAGATAAAATACAAACCTGAACAAAACCAAGCAAAACACTGTAGAGATCTTAGTCGTAGCTAAATATGATACATCTGTACAGCTGGTATATATACTGCTATACATTGCCTCCTGGTTTAGAAGACACTAAATGTACATTCCTTTTTTGAAGAGTATTTTGGCTTCTGGTTCATTGCACACTGTATATGACAATGATCTCAAAGGTAATGGATGTAATAATAAAATAATAATCTTTGCGATTCAGCACATATTGTTATGAGAATTAGCAAAAAGCAGCAGCTGCGTTAGTCATGATGAAAGGAGAATGTCCTTCCGAGAAAAACAGCATTAGTCCATTGTCCATCCAAGTGCCAAAAATGACATTTTTACGTTCAACTGACAAAGCTCCCTTTAGAAATGAGAAAATCATGTGACTTTCTTATAAAGTAGCAAAGTCCACATTGGGAGGAGGTTGGGGTAAATGGGTGGGTCATCAAAACATTCAACTTCAACTTGGGAAACAACAAACGTCTCTTAACTTTAAAGTAGTTTTAACCCAAGTTACAATCTTCCCTTAAAACCACAAAACCTCAACTATAGTGTTATCTAATCATAAAACAGATTCATTTTTTCACAGTGATCTCTAAGAGCACAGGCAAATGTTTTCTGCAGACAGAGGCAGCACGTTGTCGCTCTGGAGGGCATGGACAAACACCAGGGTCCTCTGTGACCAAGAGTGTTGTTGACTTTGTTGGTAAAATAACTTAATCTTTTAGAACTACTGTTACACATCTGTAAGTCTTACTCAGTGTTTAAAGTAACTCACTGGCATTCACTATGTACACAGCGGGAGAGTCAGGTCCACCAACATTAAGTGCTGAAGCAGAACAGCTGTATTGGTGCAATGGGAGCCAGCACAGAAATTTAAGACACCTTGACTAGATAAAATTTACCCCCAAAATTGTCAAAGGGTGGGAAGCAGAAGCACTTTGAAGAACTGAGAGGATTTTCTCTCCTGCAAGACTTCTAAGGCATATTACACAGTGAGGCGATTAGCATTCCCACTCATTATACATGTATGTAGGGATCACTTCAAACCTCTGTATTAATCACTACCATGCTGCAGTATAGGAAAAGACATGTAGAAAAGTGTTGGTCAAAATATTAAAACAAAACAAAAAACAAATTAAAAAAATAAACATAAGCTTTCCCTGTTGTCTCATCTCCAGAGATATTACTCACACCTACGTCTAAAAGTCAGCTGCAATAATCACGAAACAAATTGCCCGGGTTAAACATCAAACGAAAGCTTGGCTGAATCATTTACATAATAGTTTTACTTGATAACAACTTCCTCTGCTGCTGTGGGCTGCCACATAACCTTTCTGAAATGTGTGGGCAGGCTGATGGGAGTAAACATGATCATGCTTGCTATCTTGATCTACAGTGAAAATAACTTGCTCAGCTCAACCGATCTTCAAATTAAAACATACTCCTGTGTCTTCGGGGTGTATCCCTGTAAAGACAGCGTAAAAAAAAATTTGTGAGATGTTACTTTCTAAACAGCCTGTCAACTTTGACAGCCAAGCTTTAAAACCAAACTGTGGCTAAAAAGCTTTCTACCAAGAAAACACCAGAGACAACACATTGTGATAGATCTGGATCCAGCATGCTATGGTTCTACACCTGACAAAGGCTTGTCGTATTTTATGAATATAATAGAATGGTGTCAATAAATCAAAGCACATATTGTTGATTTCTGAAAATCACTGACCTAAATGTTGACATTTTGACAACATTCTATAGTTTTCTTTTTGTCAACAGACCAAAACCGACATGGAATTGATCCTGCTGTCTGTATTTCCTGTGTAGCCAAAGCCTGATATACTGTGGCTTATTCATCTGCACCGTTGTTGTCCAGAAACTATTAAAAACATATCAGGGAGTCACACCACAGAATTCTGTGAGACATTGGAGCATTCAGATGAACATGGGAGCTGTAATTTATTTTGAGCAAACCCCACGTACAATAATTCAGGCTGGAAATTTGACTCTATCCCAGGCCACCCTGTTTAGCAATAACCATCAGACCACTAATTTTGTAGGCTACTCCTATTTGTTGATGTAACAGGTACTATGTTCTTCTGGGAAGAAGGTTATCTAGATTACAAAATGCTAAAATACACCAATCATAGCTGTATATACCATAACTGTACAAAGCTATACACACAAAACAACTGAAAATAGAATGAGATACAGAATTAACTCAAAAGTTCAAATGATTATCTTCAAGCATCAAGCATATCAAAAGTAGCAAAAAACTTCACACACACATTGTGAGTTGTAGCTAGTGTTTTTGACTGACCTGGTCCCTTAATGGCGAACTAATGGCGCCTGTGGCGAGGGCCTCTCTCTCTTATTCTCTCCCTTTTCTGCTCTACTGTTTTTTTTCTCACCAGGACAACCATGTATTTTGCTGGGCAACTTGTCTATAATGTTAACAGTGCAGAAGCAGGTAGATGTTTGCTATGCGTGTTGCTGAGAGATGTGACGACACCATGCTTGATGAGTTGGCTGCTCACAGCAGGTCAAAATGACACTGAGGCCACTGGGAAATGTCCCGGTACTTGTGCCTTTTGTTTGTTTTATTTTGAGTGAAGTGACCCTTTAATTGACCCTCTCTATAAGCTCTGAAGGAAAGGTTTAAGAGCAGAAAAGTTTGCTTAAACTTTGCCCAAACTTGTCTCATGTTTCATGATGAAAGGAGGAAAATAGGTTTGCCTAATTTGTGCTGCTGTCGCTTATTTATTTTGCGATGGAGGAATTTATCGTTCAAGTAATTCATTTCCACAAACTGTATCATCCATCCATCCATTTCAGTTAATGCTCATTTGATTGGTGCCTAAGGATTACAGAGGCATAGGCGACTGCAAATTAATGAAGAATTTAGTTTGATTAAGCACCAGTCTTACACAAGTAATCTGTCAATATATATGTATGAGCAATCGTGATTAATTTAAACGGTCACAGAAGAGACAAATGCATCTGAAGCATAAGATAAAAATACACATTTCAGTGTTTTTCTAAGGTGCTATTGTCATGGGATGTCAGCAGAATAAATAATGTTGAAAATCTCTCTTGTTTATCTCCCTGCTCTGTGTTTTGTGAAATGCTGTAAAACACTGAGGCGTAATGTTAATGACTTGCTGTAAATCCATTAAAATCTCTTCATAACAACTGGGCTCCTTTTTTATGAAAATCCAGTAGGCCTATCTCTAAAGAGCATATTGGAGAAAAGCCGTCACACAGTGGGACCACAGGGAGCGGATGCAAAGTGTTTAAGTGGCTCCATATTATGCTGCCGTACCCAGTTTATAAGGACGACTATAGAACAGCAGATCCAGCTCAGCTCTCCTTTCAGTCTTTACACAAAGAAACACACACATATACTTTTCTTTACATCAACACACACACACACACACACACACACACACACACACAAAGATCCTCTGACACAATGTCAGCTGTGCTATGTGAGGGTAAAGTGCTGACTTTCAGCTGTGTAGGGGAAGTTTAGATCAATATTGAGCAAACAACTGAAGGATTGTAGCAGTTCTTATATGAAAACTAACTAGAAGATTGGCTTCTCAAATAACAATATAAGAGTGAAAAAAGTATTAAATAAAATTTTGATAAAATATTGCCTGGCAGAAACGTTCTCTCCAGTTGACAGTGGTCAAAGTGTCAGAACCTGTAAAGCAGGAAGAGTATGATGTAGCTCTAAAATCAGAATATGCCTACATCAGAGAAACAGCCAAAAATAATGAGTGCATTGAAATTAAGTGTTAGCAAGAATGCCCTGCTGCGCTCAGCAACTGTGAACGACTTGGCAAGCCACAGCAGATCAGTGCTGGGTATGATGGAGGGTGATGAAAAAAAACTCCTCTCCGACTGTCCCATGGACGAATAATTATGGAGAGGATGACTACACAAGCATAACTAGAGGGCAAGGCCAAAGATGCTCACCCCTGGAAAGTCTTGAGAAGTGAAGGACAAAAAGTAAGTACAAAATTAAAAAAAAAAGGAAAATAAGAAAGAAAGTTAAAGAAACTTGTGGAGTTTTGGAACAAAGTGTTTGGAATAGATTTAGCAAAGACCAAACTGTCCCAAAGAGATGAAAAAGATGAAGAAGTGGAGAAAAAAAACAAGGAACAACTTGTGATTTGAGGCACACTATAGATGATCTGTCAGACTTACTGGCTGTGGTGTTTTGGCTTGGCCATATAGACTGCAAGTAGGACATGTTCACTTCTGTATACTAATGGCATCACTGCTGATGGCAAGGAGGATACAGAAACATCTTTTAAACTCAGATTTGAAGAAATGCACCAGTACTCTGGATGATGCTCAGTACAATAGGACAATGACCCTAAATAAACAGAATAAGAGTTTTTAAAACTCTGTGTCAAAAAGAGGACTGTTCTTGACTGGCCATCAGTCACATGATCTCCGCCTGAATGTGCATTTCATTTGCCAAAGACAAGAGTGAAGGCATTGACCTGCAATAAGCAACAAGTGAAGATGGCTGCAGTGAAGGACTGGTATTGAGCATCTGCTGATGTTTATGGGCTTTAGACTTCAGTCACTGACTGCATAATATGCATAATTAACAAGAGCTACCATTCCTACATGGTTCATCTGAAGTAAACACTCTTAATTAATAATTAAATCACTGAGTTAGCACTCTAGGTTCTGCAGCAACTTTGTAAAGCTTGTGTTTACAAGAAAGTTAAGCTGCTATATAGATGTTTCAGTTAATCTATTAGTTAATCAACAGAAAATTTATCAGGAACAATTTTAATAATTGATTAATCATTTAAAGATTTTTTAATACAAAAATCGTCTGCTCTGTCTCTGTCTCCTTTGAAGCCCTTGAGGACATATAGATCCATCAGATACAGTATTTGGGTTATGATACACTGAAACTGGCTCCACTGAAATTAAATAAATTGGTGTACATGGTACAAGATTCACACATAAAGTGTGATTATATGCAGTGAACACACTTAAACTTAAACACATTTTCTAACAGCAACATTTGCAGTTTGAGTTTTTAAACCTGATTGTTTGTACCACATTACATGTTTTGTACACTAAGACTCCATACTCTAAAATGTGGAATTAAAAAATCTCAATAGTCAACTTTCATCTGCAGCTAATGGGTTTGTAGTTAACAGAGTGAATGCTAGTATCTATAAGGATGGAGGGTGTGAGAGAAGATCAAGAGCACAGCTAGCCTGCTCTTGGACCCAATATCTCTGCGATGGAGACAGATTTCCACACAAAATCCAGACTGAGCCTCACTGGCTGGGGATCTCTTTGATATGAGAACAGGGCTAATCCCTCTAGTTCTGGCTGCTGCCATGTCTTCATCCTCACAACCAGGTGCCCTTTCATTAACCTTTGACTCATACTGGCACTGTGTTTGAAGAAGCTGGTATTAAACTGGCTTATCCTAGATTGCTGCTGTAGCAGCAGTGAGAAGGCTCACACTGTTTCTCACAGGTTTTTTAAGGTGCTGAACGGTACAACAGTTGCATTATGTAACCCTCAGTTACCAGCTGGCCCAGGCTGCACCTTGTGCGGCAGGGCAACGAACTGTTAAACTCTGATAACATGCTGCATGTATGAAAAGTCAGAGACATGCCACTCTGTTTACAAGCCCCATGACCTTGGCTGAAATTCAGATGTGTTCTTCCTTATGAACCATGACCAAAATCTCATATTCCAACAAACTTTTGTTTTTCCACTTTTTTCCCAGTTTGGATTTTTTTTCTAGAAATACATTTTCTCACAGCATTGTCTCCAACAAAAACAGAATATATTACATTCAACAAAAACTATAAATACTGTATATAACAAACTGCTGGAAAAAAAATGTTCCAACAACAACAACAACCTCTGAACCATCAGAAATGTTACCATAAAATTTATACCAATATATTTTTCCCTTTAATATATCCAGATGTATTATACCATTGTAAGTGATTCTGAAAATCCATGAACAGGATTACTTTATGGTAATGTCGCATTATATATTGCACTATGTTATGATGCTGGATTAACCAAGAATAGATATTTCCTTCTGGTTATTTCATCCATAAAGTGTTACTCATTTGATTTTCCAGAAATCTTACAATTGAATGATGCATGTATAAAAATGACATGTACAGTGAGGATTTTATTTGGAGTATTTCATTTTTATCCATATTGCCTCCTTCTTACACAAAGCAATGTAACTGACAAGTCAGGTGACTGGGAACACAATCCACTCAAAACTCTGACTGAAATGTCTCTGATTACTCAAGATGTTGTCCGTGAAGTTTACAGCAGCTTTACCCTCTGTATAACCCCACACCCTCAGAAATGCATGCTTTTTTCACTTTAGGTCACTGTTATCTTAAGGAATTATTTATTGTTATTACAGCTAGTAGATTTAGGACATTTACTGAATGCATTAAATCTTTAAATGCCCATTTTCTGTATAACTCAAACACAGAGTCTGTCTCTTTGAATCTTTCTTCAGATCCTCATGGACATAAATAGATTTTGTCTTGCACAACAAGCACAATGAAAACATCAATACAGTTACAAAACAGGTTTCTAATATCCCAGGAGAAACTTATTTTAACAATTATAAATGACTAAAAACTTCCCATTTATGCTTGGATAATCTTAGAAGAAATAACCACTTTATATTATATTTTCATGTATTTTTTCCCCAGCATGATTTGTGCATAGTTGCACAATGCCCATTTCATTTTCAAATGCAGCAAAGACTATAATTCAGCCAGAAAGTCCAATGTTGTGGCAGGATGTGATAACAGGATAAACCTTTTTAAAACCAAGGTACCTTATTTGACATGCTTGTTTTGTTTTTATTTTGAATGCCGTAAGTGATTTTAGGCTTGCACTAAGAGGATAAGAGAGATCTGCACGTGATTTGCATTTGAACGGATTTGAACTGTTGTGAAAATTGAGTTGCAGCAAATCACAAAAAACAAAATAAAACTTCAATGAAAATGTTCATTCTCTCTCTCTCTCTCTGTCTCATTATTTTAGGTTATATTTTTTAAATGTGGTAAGAGAGCAGCAGGCTGTACCTGCAAAACAAGTCAGTGCAGTTCCGTAGCATCATTAACATCAAGTGTTAATTTCTGTCCACGATCTGTTTTCATTTCCTGAAGTTCTTTGAGAATACTTTTAAACTTAACAATGAGTCAGACAGTAATCTGAAACCACAGCAGATGTGTATAATCAGCTGCTCACTTTGAAGAGGGAACAGGGTGGACATTGAGCACTGGTCCCTGAAATTACAATTTTGTTGTTCAATTATCCATGATGCCACAGAATGATACATCTTGGCCACAGGCCCATGCGGTCAGCGGCCTCCTGTGAGAGCTGCCTCCCCTTCACTTCCCTGCTGCTGGGAATCATATAATTGAGTGTAAGTGCTTTGTGAATGACACACATCTGAGAATATTTACAATAATATAACATGTACGATGACTGGTTCTGGATGCGCTGTCTGCACGGTCAAATGATTTACCAAAGGGGGAATCATCAGCTCAGAATTATCAACCGGCTGTGCATGAAATTATAGCCATTAAGATAATAAGATCATTAATTTTGTTGCACTGTGCGCCATGCATGGTAAAAAGGGCTTGGCCGAATTTCTGATACCAGCTCAGAAACTTCGAGACCATGTTTGTTTTTAGTAGCAGCACTCAGCAATCCAGAAACAGAATCCATCTAGATGTCCTTTAATCTGCGCAGAAGAATGAACTGCCAATATGCCTCCAGCTGTGGAACATTATAGATACAGTCCTGTCTATGGTTATATCAGTAAACCAACAGATTTACAGTTTTAGTACTGCTATGCCTCTGTTCAAGAGAAACTGTTTGGAAAGTGTGCAAGTAAATACCAACCTAATGATTCTGGCTCATCTACACCTTTGAAGTGGTGTTCTGAAGAAGTCTAAGTTTCCTAATAGGTTAGTGCCCCTATGTCAGCCTGAACCCCACCTTACCCCAGTCATAACCAGTCAGTTCTGCAATTCCTAGCTACAACCTTACGTAAGACCAGGCAAGACTTGTCTGATGAAAACATTCAATTGATTACATTTTGGGAAAAGTACTGTGTTTAGAGCTATTTCATATAGTTAAGGAAAAAACAAATTAATGCAGGTTTAAATGCACTCTAAGGGCCCTATTTTCATAGTGGCGTTAAGACCAAGTGCAAGCAGTACTCCAACCTTTTAGTAACTTCCTGACATTCACTTTGGCAGTTTCTATACAGACAGTACTTTAGCCTGTACAGTTTGGCCACATTCTTAGATCACCCAACTCCGCCTTTTCCTGAAATGTCATGGAAGGCCAACAAAAATGGCCACTTCCTCTGCAAAGACAGAACAAGTGCACCCCATGCCGTATAGCAACATCCCTTGACCCACAACACATTTGTTGACCAGTATGCCAGTTCCGCCTACCTGTTTCACATATTGAGACGTAATCGAAATTAGGTAAATATCAGCTGAGATGATGAGATTGACTGTTGACACCAGATGTAAATGTAAAGTCTTAAAAGGTAAATTGCAACACTAAACTGCTAGAGTTTCACATAGCTATCTTGAGAATTGCAGAATCCTGAAGTCTCCAAATTCCCATATATTCAAACTTAGAAGCCAAGCCTGTAAGTGTGACATGGCTGTACATGGGTTTCACTAGCCTAAGGGCAGGAGACAATTTCAAAGTGAGGGTTCAAGTCAAGATTCTTAATTGACAGCTACATAAAAAGAACCAACTCTTCATCATCCTGTCAAACATCTTTAAAGTGATGCAAATGGCCACAAATAAAATCAGGAATATGACATGTACCTATTTTTCAGTTGTACTGAGAATTTATGATCAGCAGCACACTTGTGTATGTGCAGAAACACACTGTATTGGTGAAACTGGTACTGAAAAATCTGCAGCACTTGTAACACCATCACAATCAGTCCATCTACAAGTAATACCACTCTGTCTTTCTCAGAGATAGATGATCTCCTCTTTTCACAGTAGAGTTCAATAAGGAAAGGCTGATCCACCCAGAGGCGACTCTGTACTCATCAACTCTCTCTCCCTCTCTCACTCTCACTTTCCCCTCTCTCTCTCTCTCAATTTCTCTCTCTGTGAAAGCAATGATACACAAGTAAATCCAAAGCACAAGTGTTTACTGAAATCAGCGATGCATCATTTCTTCAAATTGTAAAAAGATGAAGACAATGATGCCACATGTAAATTGAGCAAAGACCAAAGTGAGTCAATTTAAAAACATGGTTCCCAAAGTGCTTTTCCTAATTATATTTTACAAGTAGTGTCATGATTTTTCAATACATTTCTCATGACTGTCAAGTGACAAAATTATCATTATAGTTAATTTAAACAGAGGTTAAAAAATGCTAACAAGAGTCTTCTATTACCCTTCTATTAGCAATCAATTCTAGGGGTGAAAACTGGTCACCAATCGCCAATCAGTCATGGATTTAATGTAGATAAATTTAAATCTTGCCACATTTGGTCTGGCTGTATCCTGATGAGAGGAAGGCGAAGGATGCATAAATCTGGAGCTGAGAAGAACCCTGTTTCTCCCTTTGCGTCTCTGTCTGTCTGCTGCTCTCACCTCTCCTGTGGCATCAGCAGCCATGGTACTGAGGCAGCTTGTATGTAACACCTGCACCTGTCCACCACTGCTCTGCTCCTGGAAGTCGGCTTCAAGCTGCTGCCCAAAGGCTACATCCACCCATGGGTGATTTTCACTCTGACAATAAGGAATTGAGAGTCCCCCCCCATTAAAATCTACCCTGGAAACAATCAAATGTAACATGTTTTTATGTATTTTGGGGTACCCATTTAGCATCTGGCAAGTACAGATGAAAACTAGCTGTTTGGTTAAGTGGCACAATTACAATGATGTTCATTAAAGTGCAGTGTCCATGTTAAATGAACCAATTAAAACAGTAAATATATTAACCTTCATGGTCTGGTGTGAAGGCCAAACAAACTGTTAGTGGTTTTCTACTTTGTGAACAGTGCAACATTATGAGGTGCTGGTAAGGCTGTGTGTACACTGCTAATATACCTTGCTGGCTTTCACTTCTTAATGGAACATTTTGAATACATGAAAAGATTTTTGTAAAGATATAAATTATATTTTGTAAGTATATATAATTATACAGGCAAACTTGAAAGCAGCACAACACACATTAGGTTGTAAGAGCAACACTGTGAGCAAGTGTGCAAGAGTTTGAGAGCGCACAAATGTTTAAAACCGAGTGAGAGAGATTATTGTTAATTATATAGTAGATATTACTGTTCATATGTTGTGTATTAACAATAGATTCTGTTTGTTCAAATAAAATCATTCTTTGGAAATGTCCCTCAATGTGCACTCAGAATTGAGACAAACAGCTAGTGCCACAGACGTGAGCTGGGTTATGGCTATAAAGGGAAGAAAAAAAGTGACGGCAACAGCATTAGCAAAAGCAAAATAGAGAAGTCACTTTGTCTTTAGTTAATTAAACCTAACCAGGATGAGTCGTGGATGTATTTTTCTTGATAATATTGTGCATCAGTGAATGACATGGTTATCTTGAATATTCCAGGAATCTAATAAGTTAAACTACAGCAGCAGTTATTGCTTTGCACCATGGGACTGAACAGCATCTGCACTTTCACTTAGGCTGTGCCTGCCATCTGCTCCTTCATCTCCTGTGATCAGTTTTTTTTTAATGCCAAGCCTCAGGCTGGATGTTTCAATGTAGACTCCTCATCAAGATGAGTGACAATTCTCGGGGCATAAACTTGTCCAACTGAAGTGAATGAGGGTGGCACTAACAGCATACCTTGCTGACTCAAGTCAAAAAGTTGCATTACGGCTCGACTAGATTGACTAATGCTGCCCCAGAGTACTGTGTGTTTTCAATACAGTTCATTTTGATTTTTGTCATTTGTTTGTTTTGGTTTTTCATCTCCGTTTTCTTTTATGGCACCTTTAAGTTTCTTAGAGGGAAAGGGAATCATTTGTTTTGCCTGTGTGTGTGTGTGTGTGTGTGTGTGTGTGTGTGTGTGTGTGTGTGAGGTGCGGCTGGAAAGAAATCTCATAACATCAAAACAGAATCCAGATATTATGATATAGGTACTTGATGAAAATATGTTGCAGCTGTTTGGTCAAGATAAAATATTTTCCTCAAATAA
The DNA here is from genome assembly GCA_033238685.1 of Lates japonicus. Lineage (NCBI taxonomy): Eukaryota > Metazoa > Chordata > Actinopteri > Centropomidae > Lates > Lates japonicus. Next base: position 1,670,451 of record BRZM01000057.1, read on the forward strand.
AATTTCTCCAGGTAAAAGCATAGCTTGCAGCTGTCAATGCACACAGTATAATAAAACTGAAACTGCACATTTAAACTACAATACCCACAACAACACTATTAATTTTAGATATCATAGCTACTGTATCTGCATAAGTAAGTATTATATAAGTATGACAAGTATTAATGAACCTATAATAAATATGTGATTACATTATAACAAAGGGAATTAAGATCTGTGAAAAATACTCAGTTATCTGAACTCAGCCAGATCTAAATATTCTCATTATTCTTCTCATGTGCATGTACTGCCAGTATCAGGCTTTTCTGTTGACATATAGTTCTTCACAACCACTGTCAACAGTACAGAATTATGATAAAATCAGCACAATAATGAATTGGATGTATGGGTCTCTGATAGGTCAGATTGTAACACATAATGCACACAACGCATTACAGAGCCCAGCCATTTTATAGTGTTCATTAAAGTAAAGGTTATTTCCATTTCTCCAGTGAAAATCTGTGAAAAATATGACAAATTCAGATAATACAAAGTGGGGGGTTTGTGGAGCTCAGAGAAATGTATTCCCCTTCACCAATGATTATGTACTGGGAAAATGCTTTTTGGACCAGTTTGCATCACGCAATTCTAGCAGAAGTTGCAGCACCCAGTACACCACAATCGCCTCACAGCCCAGCGCTGCTCTTCTGGGACTCTGGGCATTCAACTAACTGTCACTGCTTCCAATGCCAGTAAAATGACAACAAGAAAAAACACAGACTCTAAGTGTTATGAAACCGGCCGGTATAAATGTTAAAACAAGAGATACGTAACTAAGGTTCTATGAGTTGTGGATGAACACCCAATGCATAACTGCCATAGGAACTGCAGAAAATGGCTGAGATATGCTGAGTGTGGAAAGTCAAGGGAAAGATTGAGGGACACTGGGACAGCGATGTGACAGAGCTGTCAGAGCTGAATTTATGAAGGGAGCACGTTCAAAATGTAATGGGTTGTTAAGTTGCCCTTTAAGCTGATGAACCACTGTTTATTTTACTCCACAACAGCATCATCAGATTGTGTAAAACTACAGGGCGGAGCAGCAGATCTAATTCCTCTGTCTCATAAAGATCTTGTGAGTTGTGTAGGGGAAGATGGATATATTTTTTTGATGAAGTTTGCCCAGTGTCTTGACATTTGAAAAAGGAAAAAAAATGTGCATACACCCATTCCCAGAGGATCAATTTGAAAGAAGCAGAGGGTTGCAGTGTGACACGCTGACAGGCTTAATGTCTGTGAGAAGTGACAAACAACATTCACACAAGTGCTCTAAGGGACCGATGGTTTCTCTGCCTGACATTTCTCCATCCCTTCTAATTGCTAAGCATTTCAGTAGGGCATACACCCTTATTCTGTTTCCAGACAACAGCTGACAAGTCTGTGGGTTGTGACCAATCATGAAACAACCATTTAAACCTTCCAGCATATGAGACTGTTCCCATATGACATGGATGATTTATCAGACTAATTCAGATGTGATGGTCACAGTAATAAAGCAAAAAGTATCAGACACAAGTGAACACACGGTCCTTTCTGGGGGAAACTGCAACATTCGCAGCTGTGTCTAGTGGGCTATATCCTTGGAAGAAGAGGAAGCCTTTAAAAAGTGAACTGTATTTTAATCTCTTTTGAAAATCTTTCCCTCTGGCACAGAAATCCTCTCCATGCTCTTTCCTATCGTCTCTGCTTCACTGGGGCATATGATGGGAGAGGTTTCAGCAGTGTCCCAAGGTAGCCGATCTTTGAGAGATGACAGACCACAGGTTCCATTTTTATTATGATTTATTCGAGCCAGCCAGTTTTCTGTAATGGAAATTCATTTGAATCAACGCCCCTTCGCAGAGCCAGTCAGGAGCCATACTGGCCATCTGTGAGCCAGGAGACATGGAGACCAGCACCATTTGGCAAAATGAAAGAAAGAGGTTTTTAATGCAAACATTTGCCAAGCATGTCAATCTGAAAACATGTCTCAAGGTCCATTTCCAGGTTTGTGGACTATGTCTGTTTATTACTAGAAGTCTCTGTATAGCTCATTTTTCAAAATATTGAATATTTCTAACAATGATATTGTTGTTGTTTTACAGTACAATAATGTCAGTGGATTTTCTTTTCTTTTCCCCCCATGCACAGAGCTTATGTCAGGGTATTAGAGGGTTGACAGAATGACATATTAGCTACATCACCTCTAGGGAGCAAAAGCTATTGAGAGAGACTTGCACAGTCAAATCTTGGATCACTTAGCTTTGTTTAAGATTAGCAAAAGTGTTAGGAAGATAACCCTGTCAAGTAAGGAAAAATATACCAGTAGCACAGCAATGTGTGACTAAAAATGGTTCTTGATGTGAATGTAGATTTAAGATACCATTTAAAAATTTCAAAGACGGCACTAATTCATCAAAGTAAAGAACGAGATGAGATGCTAATAATGAGCAGTGAAGGTCAACGTGCTGACAAACATTCAGGGGAATATTTCATCATTGTAAATATCTAAATGAAATAATTAATTTAAAGGACATGTATAGTTAAGTTTTGTGACATGTTTTTTAAAGCTAAAATATTTAGTTTCATGAAATTAAACTTAATTTCTATTCTATTTATAATTCATCAATTCTGTGTATTTATATTCTGTAAATACTTCATACAGTAGTTTTTACTGCTACCGCCATTCCGACACTTCAAAATGCCTCCACATGCCTGCAGGGCCTCAGAAAAACAATGAAACATGTTTTTAAAGCAGCATAGCTTTATCTCATTGTTTGCCTCACTATTTGCCGTTCACTGTCCTAGTCATGTAGGAGCTGTATTATTTTACTGCAAATTAAAAACTTCCTACTGCCACTGCTTCACATTAAAAGTGTTCAATTAGTGAAACACATGGTGGCTGAAGTGGTCGCAGTAAATGTAGCATATTTTGTTACATGGATCGTCCCTTAAACAAGACGTGGTCATTTTGGACCAGTTTTTGACAGCGGATCAGTTTAAAATAGTACAGGGAGTGGCCACCGTGAGCTGTTAGATGTCTGCTGTTGTGGAAAACAACTCACACCATGTGCAGCATGAAATCAGATCACAGTTGCAATTATTTCTGACTGACCTCTTTATTAAAAACAGCATGAGCTTGTGTGGTTGCCCTGTGAACAGATAAATCTGTTGCTTTTCTGTTGTATTTCTGACAAAGTAGCTGCTCAAGGGGCATTTGCTCTCCCTCTAATTAAGGGACCTGTAACTACTAGTGATCAACCAGGTCTGAACTCCTAAGGGTTATTGTGGCTCAAGATTAATGTTTGTTATTCGGGGGGGAAAAAAAAAAACCTCCCAAATTTCTGGTGTTCTTACTGGCAGAGAGATCACAGACACTAGTTTCTGAGGGAAAATAATTCGGAAGCATTTTATTGATTTTTTTAGTGGGACCAAGCTCATTATTTATGATAAACTAAACTCGAGCTGATGATGCCACAGACAGGATCTGTAGACTCTTTGCAGCTGTGCCCTGCAAAAGAACATGTGCAGTAAGTAAAATTTATGTGCCAGACAAACCCACACAGTGACTTCTACTGGATGCTGGTCTGAGCTAAAAAGGATGGATGTTTGAAAATGTGATTACTTTAAATTTAACCACTCTGTCATGGCGACAGCTGCTCCATTCTCCTCTGCCTCCACTTCTCCTGCTCACCCACTGTGGTGTTCGTATCAGTCTGTTTTGTGTGTTTTACTAATCTTTTCCTGTCCTGTCAGGCCCTGTCATACCTCACCTGTCCACTAGTGACCCATTTCTGCCAGTCAGCTCATAATACTACCTGCCTGGCCTCAATAATTAGCCTTGCCAATATATACAGACTTTGGTTACTACCTCACATTGATAATGTTAACATGCACATAAGATAAAAGGATGAGGCGATCTGGAGATCTGGTTAAACTGTGCTATATCCTGATTACTAAAACCCATGCTTACATGCAGCAAATTAGTATTCATATCTTCTTGTCTCTAGGCCCCCTTGCACGTAAAAGTTACTGATACTGCACCAATTTAGTACTGCCCATTCACAATCTGAAGGACTGACAAGACACAGAAAAAGGAAGAATGGTTAAATCTCAACTGCAAGGTCCAAGATACACTGACCTTTAGCCCCTTATATGGCTAAAGCTCCAGGCACATTGTATCCTACATTTCCCATAAAGTAACTAAGTACTGTAATCCATTAGGCCCACAATGCCTCCAAACTCCCCACTCGAACCCCACACTCCCACTTTACATGAAAAGGCTTCAAAAGTTTTAAGCCCAATAAAAACACATGATAATATTATCATGGTTACTCCCTCCAGAGCCACAGGTAACATTATAAAACTGCTTTCACAGGCTGAATATTACTATTACTATATTATTACTATTATATAATGAGTAAACTGAACTTCTTGTTTGAAATCCATGGACATAAGACATTAAGGGAGTTCTATAATCCAAATTTAGCATAAGGTACTTGTAAGTATGATTACTGGTGTTTTGGAAACATATCATGTTGCTTTAAAGTAGTAGAGTAAGGATTAAGTGTCTCTTCTTAAAATACTGGATTTCTCCTTTAAAGAAGAGCTGCTCAGTTGGACCTCAAAGCTGAGTCCAAATATGAAACTTGTGTTCTGCACCATTTCAGGCCCTCAGGTACTGTCTGTGTCAGTGTCCACAGTCTGGATTCAGTGTCAGCAGCAGTGAGACATCAGCGCTTAGGGCCGTCGTAAGCCTCTCCGTAAATGTCAAGTGCCAAAATGTGAACTCTAGGTGGCATAAAGAGGGACATCCCTTTAAAGAATGACTTTGTATAGATGTGACAAATGTATCATCACAGTGTCACAAGGTTCATCCATAATTCAGTGCTTATGCGCTTGTTTGTGTGTGTGTGTGTGTATATGTATAAAAAAAAGAGAGAGAGAGTATGATGTGCCAAAGAAAGGAGACATATGGAGGTCGACAAAGTGAGGTGGAGAGTAGAGTACAACCTGGACATGTTCCAGCAGTTATGGAGGACATATTTTATACTTGGATTTTGAACACTTCACTGTCGCTCTGTCTGCTGATGTAAGACTATGTGTGTGTGTGTCTGTGTGTGTGTGTGTGCGCGTGCGTGCCTTCTCGCACCAATTGCGTACTTGTGTGTATGGCCAAAGAGAGACGAATATTAAAGATGATTTCTGTCGCTCACAAACTGATGTTTTCCTGAGCGGGAGAGGAGGCGTCGTCTGCCAGCTTGGCTGAGCGTACGCTGTCATGTTCTTGACTGGGATGTCAATCACTCTCGCTGTATAAGTTCACTGCGCTCGCTGACTGTCAGCGGAGCTCTGAGGAGATGCTCTTCATTCTCCTCTCGTTTTTATTGCCGCCAAATACAGTACAGTACAATAGAGAGCAGAATTAAATCATAACTGTATATAGTGTTATTAATTATAGCAGTTTTAATTTATGATTCCTCGAAGCAAAGACAAAGAAAACAGGCTTCCTGAAGAAGCATTGAGCAAAGTAATTTTTCAATAACTTCTATTCAAAGAATATCAATTATAATTTCTCTATTTGATTGAGAGTCTGTGTATTCAGGCATATACGCTTTCGCCCACATAAGCTGCAAACTAAATTATATGTTCAATACACCAATAACACATATCACTCTTTTTGACAGTTTATGTGGTTTAAGTGGCAGAGGATATGAAAAGCAAATGATAGAGAAATATATGAATAAAACATTGGCATTTGGAAAACATATAGATAGGATGGATATGTCTTATGTAAATATGCAAAACAAATATCATTCCAGGGTATATACATAAATGGAATCTTCTCTAAGACTGGGGAGCGAGAGGATATGCTTTGAGAATGGAAATCTCATTAGTTTGATATCAAATAAAAGCAGTCATCTGGAGGGAATGGCACCGACACTGCAGAGAGGGAGCACAAGACACAGAGGGAGAGTGAAATTCGTCTTTGAAGTCAATGGTATTCACAGAGGAAATTTTGGGCTGTTTCAAGCTGTTTTCATCCCAAAAAAGGCAACGTGTGTATTCTTGCACAAATTAGCTTCCAAGGTGCAGGACAAGGTGGCGGCGACACCATCCTTGTTTCAGGTTGTAACCTGCAGCCACTGTTTGTTTTTTTTCTTGCCAAAATAAATAAATTCTCCTTCTAAAGAAACAATGACACACTGTTCACCACAACACACTTCATTCAGCATACATGCGCTTTTCACAACACATTAATGGGGAGGTGATTTACAACTACAGCACAGCATCCCTCATGAAAAATAATTGTTAAAGCATTATTCCAAATGTGTGTTAGACTAATGACAACTCGTGTCAGCCGTCAGATCTTTGTTTACCGCTGCGGCATCACTCATTCCATCACCGCAGCGGTCCAGTCTGTGGGGGTTTGATCAAATACCATGCAAATGATTTTTTCTGACATACAATCATAATTACGAATTGCATTTGCATGATGTGAATTTATATTTAATTGTCTCGCAACTTCGATCACAACATGTCCCACTGATGACAAAGCCATCTGACAAGTCGGGCTTAATGAGGTAAACCGTGGCAGTTAATCTGTACAAAAACATTTGCACAAGATGAGTTCATGCAGATGAGCAGATTAGAATCAATAATTATGTCAGATCAAACAAGTGATTATTAAAGACGTGTCATTAGCTTTTTGGGGTCATCTGTCTTGAATTGATTTCAAACCACTTAGTAGCAATGATGATGAAGAAAGGACTTCATTATTTGCACTTACTTGACTCAAATATTTCCCAGTAGCTTACTATTGCATGTAAATAATCTTAGATAATAGATTCTGCTCTCTGTTTAAGTTTTTATTTTATGAGCTATATTGCGGTTTTATGTCTAGATCCATTTTATGTCTGTAAAGTGTAATATGAGAAATCATATGGTTCCCAGCAGGACACAGGAAGGACATGCGATTTCCTGTTCAACCATTGCTTATAATGACTATTCCTCAGAGCAGTAAATTTAAAAAAAAAAAAAAAAAAAAAGGTCCAGCTTGCTGTTGTGATCGCTTCAGGACATTGCATGGTCTTGTATAATACATTATTCACCCACCTACAACCCTGACATGGATCTAAATGATGAGTGCATCTATTTATTTATTAATCAAAAATACTGTATACATCGAACTTCAATAAAAGGTTCTGTATTCATTTCTGAGACCAGCACTACATCATAATCATCGTCATCACCACCGGCAGCAGCTACCAGCAGCCACCACATCATCCACTATGATATAAAAAGCCCAGAATGGGGCGTGTTGTCACAGCCCAAGATGGATTCAGGGGGCAACGCTGAATGTTGATCAAGGTGAGGCATGGAGGAGGCCCTGCTTGTCAGGGACCAGCCAGCATCCCCAGGCAATCTCTGCAGTCAGGAGATGGAAAGAGCACTGCTCTGAAATCCATCATGTGACACCTACGAATGAGCGTTGATAGAGAGGAGCCGCTGTCCCACAAGTAACAACATGTGAATGATTTGGGATTTCAGAGCTCGTGGCACAATTTCAGGAGGAATAATTAATTAATGGTGCATGTTTGCTGATGCTGAATAACATCCATTTTTAAATCCCCGCAGAGGAAAAAAAACTAAAAATACATTTAATACATAAAATAAATTTTAGCTTGATGTTTGATCTATACTGCAACATCTCTGAGTATGGGCTAAAATTCACATTAGGGGAATAATTCACTCAGCAATCAACATTTCAGCATACATCCAAGTATCCTGAGGTCGAACCATTGGGCTTTGTGGCTAAGACCATGTTACCTCGATATCTTATAAGTGGCTTATGTACAATTTGGGGCAGTTAATCTGTATAAAATGTTGCTAATCCCACAACCTTTGTTTCACCAGTAATAATGAGTTTGTTTGACCTTTCTCTTATACACAGTGTGCAGAATAATGTGAATTTTCACCTCTAGTATACATAAGAAGCAGAGACAAAGATCAAAAAAGCCACTGACATCAAACGAAGCTGTCCTGTGTTATGGTAAACTGAATATCTCTGGTTTGGAACTGTTGGTGGAAGAGAACACCTGCAAAATTGAGTAAAAGCTTGGGCTCAGCCATTTAGTAGAGCATATGATTACAAATAAATCCGTTAAGAAAATACATCAGAAGATTGAAAATGAATCTAATTATATCCTCTGTCATTATATGATTTTTATTT
>BRZM01000057.1:1678801-1809106 GCA_033238685.1 Lates japonicus
TCTTGGCGTCATTTTGTCTCGCGCAATTGCGTGCATGTCCAAGGGGACAGATGTGGATTTCTGTCGCTCTGGGCTGATGTTTTCCTGGTGGGGAGGTCTCGATCTGCCAGGCGAGCACAGGCGTCGCTGTCATGTTCTTGACTGGGATGTCAATCCACTCTCGCTGTATAGGTTCACTGCGGCTGCGCTGACTTGTCAATGGGAGCTCTAGAGTCTCTTCATTTCTCCTCTCGTTTAATGCCGCCAAATGCAATTACAGCAATTACTGACTAGAGGCAGAGATTAAATCCTTAACTGTATACTTGTTATTAGTTATAGCGGTTTTTAATTTGGGTTCACTCGAGCAAGAGATAGAAATGGGCTTCCTGTGAAGAGGCGTGAGCAAAGTAATTTTTCAATAGCTGTTCAAGAATATAATTATAATTTCTATTTGATTGAAGTCGTATTCAAACTTATACGCTTTCGCTCAAACTAAATTATATTCAATGCACCAATAACACATATCACTCACACTTGATAGTTTATGTGGTTTAGAGTAACAGAGGATATGACAGAATGATGAAATATATGAATAAAACATTGGCATTTGAGCATATAGATAGAGATTGGATATGTCTTGTGTAAATGTACAAAACAAATATCATTTCGGTATATACATAAATGGAATCTTCTCCTAAGACTGGGGCGAGGAGGATGTATTTTGAAATCTCATTGGACAAGCAATCAGGAGGAATGGCACCCAGAGGGCCTAGAGACACAGGAGAGTGAAATTCGTCTTTAGAGTCATTCAGTATTCTGAGATTTGACATTCAAGCTGTTTCAGCCAAAAATAGCATTGTGTTCTTTAATTCTAGCTAAAGGAATTGAGACAGGAATTAGCTGGCCCACATATGTTCTGGGTTATGACTTCCCACAGCCACTCATTTGTTTTTCTTGCAATGATAAGTTCTGTCTAAAGGCAGCACACTGTCTTACAACACACTTCGACTGGCATACATCGCTTTTCACAGCATTAATGGGAGTGATTTACAGCTACAGCACAGCATCCTGCTGAAGAATGGTGTTAAAGCATGTTGATAACATGAATAATGACAACTCATTATCCAGCCGTCAGATCATTTGCAGCTGACATCTCATTTCATCACCCATGGCGATCCAGATCAGAGTTTGATCGATACCATGCAAATAGTTTTTCTGACATACAATCATAATTACAGATTGCATTTGCATGAGTAGATTTATGTTTTAATTGTGTGGTTCCGGTCACAACATGGTAATAAAGCCATGACAGTGAGACAATAGGAGTGGGCGTGGCGTTTAATCTGTACAAAACATTTGCACTGGTGAGTTACAGATGAGCAGATTAGAATCAATAATTATGTCAGATCAAACAGTGAAATTATAAAAGTTGTGTCATTAGCTTTTGGGGTCAATCTGTCTTGTGAATTGATTTCAAACCACTTAGTGTAATGATGATGAAAGGACTTACCATTGTTTTGCCATAGTAAATATTTCTGACCAGCTTACTATTGCATGTAAATAATCTTGAATAATAGATTCTGCTCTCTGTTTAGTTTTTGACTGGGCTATATTGCGGTTTATGCTCTAGATCCATTTTGTATCCTTAAAGTGTAATATGAGGAAATCATATGGTTCCCAGCAGGACCACAGGAAGGACATGGTTCCTGTTCAACCATTACTTATAATGATTATTCCTCAGAGCAGTAAATTTAAAAAAAAAAAAAAAAAAAAGGTCCAGCTTGCTGTGCTTGATCGCTTCAGGACATTGCATGGTCTTGTATAATACATTATTCTTACCTACAGCTGACATGGATCTAAATGATGAGTGCATCTATTTGTTTATTAATCAAAATACTGTATACATCGAACTTCAATAAAAGGTTCTGTATTCATTTCTGAGACCAGCACTACATCATAATCATCATCACCACCGGCAGCAGCTACCAGCAGCCACCACATCATCCACTATAATTATAAAAAGCCCAGAATGGGCGTGTTGTCACAGCCAAGATGGATTCAGGGGCAACTGGATGTTGATCAAGGAGCAGGGCATGGAGGCCCTGCTTGTCAGGGACCAGCCAGCATCCCAGGCAATCTCTGCAGTCAGGGGATGGAAGAGCACTGCTCTGAAATCCATCATGTGCCATCTACGAATGAGCGTTGATAGAGAGGAGCCGCTGTCCCACAAGTAACAACATGTGAATGATTTGGGATTTCAGAGCTCGTGGCACAATTTCAGGAGGAATAATTAATTAATGGTGCATGTTTGCTGATGCTGAATAACATCCATTTTTAAATCCCCGCAGAGGAAAAAAAACTAAAAATACATTTAATACATAAAATAAATTTTAGCTAGATGTTTGATCTATACTCCAACATCTCTGAGTATGGGCTAAAATTCACATTAGGGGAATAATTCACTCAGCAATCAACATTTCAGCATACATCCAAGTATCCTGAGGTCGAACCATTGGGCTTTGTGGCCCAAAGACCAATATTTACCTCATTATCTTATAAAGTGGCTTATGTACAATTTGCCCAGGGCAGTTAATCTGTATAAAATGTTCTAACAATCCCACAACCTTTGTTTCACCAGTAATAATGAGTTTTAATTGACCTTTCTCTTGTACACAGTGTGTAGAGATAATGTGAATTTTCCTCTCTAGTATACATGAAGCAGAGACAAAGATCAAAAAAGCCACTGACATCAAACACGAAGCTGTCCTGTGTTATGGTAAGCTGAATATCTCTGGTTTGGAACTGTTGGTGGAAGAGAACACAAAATTGAGTAAGCTTGGGCTCATACATTTAGTAGAGCATATGATTACAAATAAATCCATTAAGAAAATACATCAGAAGATTGAAAATGAATCTAATTAATTATATCCTCTGTCATTATGTGATTTTTTGTTGAAACAACTATAAGGAAATTTGTGAGGCTGCAGGTAGTATTATTGTATTAAGCTGGACTATAGTGCAAAGTATGTATTGTGATCCTTTCTAAACCAATTTCCAGTGCATACGTTGGGGTAACAAACAACTTTAACTACAACCTCAAAAATACCATAATCCACAGTTTCTATAAACTGGCATACAGTAATAGATGATCGCACCTGATCGTCACCTTCTGTCAGTTCTTGTATTAAGAATCCCCTTGTACAGAAACAGTAAATCAAAACAAATTGAAATTATACAGAGGAACATCTTCATAATTTTGAGCATAATTACTCTCATTAGATACCACTTAGTCTGATTTATTTGCTGTTTTTACTGATACAGAGACATTTGCATGTTAGTACTGTACAAAGACAGGTATATCCCAGGACATTAACACTATGTTGCTCATTTTATAACTGCACTGAATTAGTGAAGCAGCCTAAATTTCCTGTGTGAAATGATTACAATGCAAGAATGTTGTAAGGGTTCCTGCACTATATGCTGGAGGTATTGGTAAAGTCATATTCCTCTCATGTGCCCAATAAATGCATGTGGTTTGAGTGTTGAGGGAGAAGTTTAAGGAATTGATTTTGCCCTAGTGAATTTAATTTTCTGTGTGTACACAGAGGAGATTCTCTCATCCTACTGCCAGCTCTGCCATCTAAGCACTGTTTGGTGAATGTGGTGCATTTCACAGCATTCAGCATCTCCTGCTGCATTTTTAAAACTCAAAACACTACCATCAGCCTTACACCCAGGCAGCCCGAATACCTAAACGAAGACAACCGGTGCAGGTCGGCAGAGCTAGGACTCTGCGGCAGATGACAGGCCCTGTGAATATTCAGCACAATTACAGTACGTGAAATATCATGCAGATGGAACAAACCCAGATCAAAGCATGTAATTAACCATCAGAGGACAGTTTCCAGCGAGGGAGGAGAGCCAGAGATTAAGGGAGTGAGTGAGCACTGCGTCGATCATGGCTGCGTGAAAAGCAAGGCACTCTGCAGCTGCTTCATTACTAGGTTGGTGCGTGCGCGTCTGTGTGTGTGCATTTGTGCATAAGGTACATCTGTGTGCGTATTTTTTTTCTTAGGTACAAAGTTGGCTTGTTTTTAAATAGCTAGAGTATGTGAATAATTTTTCAATGCTCAACAGAAAACCTATTTCAGGGGCTAAAATATTTTTTGTTTCAGTCATGAATTATCAAATACGGTGCTGCTAAATTTCCCAGGTGAGCTGAGCAATGAGTGACTCACTTCCTGCATAAAAAAAAAGCACACAAATTCAATCTCCATACTCACTTGGTTTGAAAGTATAAACCAAGAGGGGGGGGGGGGGGGGTAAAAGCACATCAGACTTGGGACTGGTGCTCAAGGTTGAGGTTGTCAATAGAGTCACAGCATTGTTAGGGAGAGGAGGGAGAGGAGCCAGCCAGAAATAGCATGGAGTCCAAACCATTGTCATGAAAGTCGTCTCCATTTCCCATGGGTTGCAGAGAGAGATAGAGATCTGAGAGGCAGTGCCTTGATAAAGATCACAGATTGACTGGGAAGCCTCCCCCAGGATTTAATTGAAGTCAAACCAAGTCACAACATCTTAGATCTAAAAGATGACCCAAGCAACACTCAATTTTTCCATTCTCTATTTTCATCAGTAAGCCCCCCCTCCCCACACTCTTATTTGTTTATTTATTGAAATACACAATGTCCATGAAATTAGTCTGAATGTCATCCAGGACTCCCTGTTGGCTGCGGCCCCCTGATTGATCTGCCTCACTGGTGACTGGAAACTCCACTGTTTTTGTGCAGTATGTTGAATTTTGCTCTTCTAGCTGTGGTTTCATGTGAAAGAATGAGGTTTTGTGCATGTGTGTGTGTGTCTATATTATATATACATACATACACACACACACAAATCTGTCCTTTTGTAAAAGCAGTGGCATAGGCCTTTTAAATGTAACCTTTTTGATCTTTTCAAGGCACTGTAGTGCTTCCTAAGAAAAACATAAATATGAGTGCATTGATGTGCAATTGGTTGAGGAAGACTGCGTCTGAATGCCTCTTATTGTTTCCTCTACAGATGGTTTAATTTGCAATTTACAGTAGGTGACAAGGCATCTCTAGTATTGTCTACTGTATCACTGAGCTGCCTTTATCTTGTGTACAGACTTATTCATTTATTACTCCAACGTTTTCCTCTCCTGCTGTGGGTCGTAACACCTGTCTCTGCTCAGGCTTTGCTCTGACAGTTATGCCTATTTCATCCATCGACTCTGTCACACAAAAGAAAAGCCTGACAGTCATTCAGGCATATATTACTGCTGTCATATATTTAGTTCCTAATCTTAATTACCTGCTGTATACAGCCTGAGCCTGCTTGGGCCGATCCAGCTCAGGTTCAAGTGCGTCCTTATGGTGAGGGACACAGCCACTGTTGTCTCTGAGCTGAGCTGTCAGGGTGGGACAAGGAGCTGGTGATTGATGCATTTCCCAGATTGTTCCGCTGAGTTGCCTCATGCACCAATAATGACACATGATGGAAACCCCTGTCAGTGAGCCATGATAGGAAATGAAGATGGATAGTGTCTTGGATAGGAAGTGATTTTGTCGAGCAGGAAGTTAAGAACATTTTTGTAGTGATAATCTTGCACAATAACTGCCTGCAGTGCAGTATTTTGAGGTACTGGGGACAGAAATTCTGGATAACATTTTTAAAGTCAAATACTTTCATTCTGATTATTAAGAATTGTTCATGTTTTCAGTAGCTTTATACTTTTGTGACTACTTCTATTTTTCAGCATGGATATGCTTGCATTTTGCATTTCCCATTTTTCAAGACATATACTGTAAAATAAGGTTTTCAAATAGATCTATATGAGGAGAAAATAATGGACAGTAGTCTGAGGATTAATAAGCCTGGTTTAGGTTTAATATGCCCGTCACAAACATGTTTTTATATTCACAGGATTAATAATGTTTTTCATCCTTAATGGATTACTCCTCAATCTGCGTTACATGCCTGTCACCGTCACACACATTTCTAGCTATTATGAAAGCCCAGGAGCCTGAGGTGTTAATCATCATAAAGGGGGGAACTCCTGCACAAACAGCAGCACACACAGCAGGAAAGGATGAGATTCATTAAAACAATTTAATATTTTTAACGCCACTCTGTTATCTTAGCATCCTCACGGATGACACATTTGAGTGGGCAATTGTCTTAGGCTTACACTGTAGATTTTCGGTGAAATGAATCATTGTGCGGCCACAGCTCACTGAGTAAAGCTGTGAGCACAGTCGGCAACTACACAACGTGTACTTGAGCTGGCCTTGTCGTTAGAAAACAGAGCTGGCGCCCTCCTCCTTTCCCTTGGTTTACAGCTTTAGTCTCTTCACTTGAGCTGGGTGATTTTAATTTGTCAAAACTGTTTACCAGCATGCCTCCAAGGCTATTACTGGTATGTCATGAGGGAGCAGATAGGTAATGAAAAGCATACAAATGGCAAATGAAAAAAGCAGTGCTGGGAAGGGAAGAAGGGTTGGATGGATAATGTAGGTGGATCATTCATGTAAAAGGAGGCCGGCTGTGATTTATTATTCCATCTTTTCTTGAGAATCAATTATGCTAAAATGCTAATCAGGGCCATTATGAATTTCTCCATTTGTTATGAATAATTCAAATATTTATTGGCATGGGTAGACATCTCAAACAACTTTGTCCTCTGTACAATGCATAACCTATGCAACCCTAATGGGGTGATGTCTGATTGTCCTCTTTTCACACACACACAGTGATTCACCTTTACCTAGTTCAATACTAATAAAAGGGCTGAACCGTCTGTCCTCAGATGCTTCAAACTAAATCCAACTCCACAAATAAACCATCCGTTGGCACAGAGCGACACAGCCATGAGAGGGGTACAATGTGCCAGGGATAGAGGAAGAGGAGTGCGGCAAAGGAGGAGTAGGAGGAGGAGGAGGAGAAGTGTCACTGGCCAGAGAAGTAATGAGGCCACACAGACACAAGGATGACAAGGACACGTCTGGCTGGCTGTCGTCATTTAAGTCCCACAGAGCGGACCACCACACAGTCAACCCGCATTAATGTCACACTGGGCCATCATGGGGAATTAATTACACACCTGTTAATGACAGGCCACTGGAACAGTTCCCTCTAATATTCATCTGGGTGTGATACCTGATCACATGGTGTTATGGCGGTTGTTACTTCTCGTAATCAAAACACACCAACGTGCCTGTGATCATGCTAACTACCGCAACATATGCCGTGTCTAGAGATGGTTTTTATCTGAAGCGTCACAGTGGCACAACTGCATACATTTTCAGCATGGACACTCCAGTATGGCATCAAACCCCTCGTATAGTATGAACAGCAAAAGCACAACCATCTAGCCGCTGACTGTGACTAATGGTCGTTTACACTGTCAGTTAATGTGTTTATTATTTTACCAACTAACTTGTTAACTGGTTCGTCTTTAAAATGTAAGAAAACATACCAAAAATGCCCATCACAATGTTCCAGAGCCTAAGGCAGCACCTTCACTTTGCTTAGTTTTACAGCTGTAGAACAATTAGTCAAAAGAAAATTAGTGGGCAACAAATTGATAACAAATTAATCCTTTATCTCATTTTAAAAGCAAAATTGGGGGGAAAAAAAGGGTTTTGAACTGTTTGGTCGGTCTGGACATCTCACTATTTTCCAAATGCTTAATCAGTTAATTAAGAAAATTTCCAGATTAATCTGATGATTAAAACTATTATTCATTAGTTGCAGCCCTACTTGTTCTGTTTGACCATCTGTCACAGTTTTCCAAAGCCAAGGACATATTCAGTTTACAATGATACGAGAGAAAAGCAACAAATCCTTAAATTTAAGAAGTTAAGTTGACATTTTTGCTTCTTGAATAACTTCAAAATTAATCAACTGGCTAACTGTTTCAGTTCTACTATTACATGATCAACGTTTTTGGTTACAGTCTTACATTCATGGTCTTGCAGAATAATGGATGAGTCATTTCAGCTCTATTACACAGCAGCACAAAGTACAAATCCACGGGGAAAGTCATCCACTCTATCACACATAGCAAATTCTGTATCAATCCTGTGAGCACTGACCTATCAGAAACCTCTGGATGGGGCGAGAATAGCTGCCAAACCCCGTTTTGAGGAGGATTCAGTCAGGGAGTGCAGCAATGACACGCTAGTGTTAATTAGACGGCAGCAATGGAGGGATCGCTTGATCCAGTGCTCTGGCAGCCAACCGCAGCCTGGTAATCAGGTCACGCAGATTGATATGATAATCCCAGGGGCACAGCATGAAAGGAAAGGCTAACTCTGCATTGGCAGGGTGCGAGCCATGGATGTGAGGGGGAGATATCCTTCTGAAGTCAGAATCATTCTCAGGCCTTGGAAGGCAAGTTGAGTACTGGGGAGAGAGAGAGAGAGATAAGTCGAGGGAGAATAAGAGAGAAAAATCATTCCTCCTATATTGATAATAATCTGGGCTACTATGGAATTTCATTCAAGGGTAGGGGAAAAAAGCTAAGGCTTGAGGTGTACAATAAAGGGACCCAATACATGTGACAGAGGATTGGGCAGCATTACAGCATCCCCATCTTGTTCAGTGTCAAGGTGGCAGGGCTTAAGAACCAGCAGTAAAAATAAGATGGTTCAGAAGTCTTCATAGAAGTTTCTACAGGGTACGTTGCACTAAAAATATATTTTTTAAGAGTTCAGATGAAGAAACAGCTTTGGCTACATCTGACTAGCACTAGTCCTGCTGGCTAGCAAGTTAACAGTTAGCTCACCAGCTACAGCAGTTCACAAACAGAGTCATTGCTATGTTCCCAAGGTCTTATGTTCCCCAGCTCTATATAGCACATAATGGGAACCTGAAAAAAGTTGTCCCTAAGTTCTGTATTCACTCAATATGAGATAGGCTATTGGGAACTTGTCAAAGAGGTTTTCTGTTAACTGGCTCTGCTGTATGTTTCTCAACATAATGGGCCTACACTTGAAGGAACTTATGAAATAGGTTAGGTTTGTTGTGCATAGCTATTATAAAGCCTTACTCCAATTTTGAAAAACAAACAATAAAAACAAACAAAAACTAGATAGTATTTAAGAAATATTTTAACTTGAAACAGGTTAATGTGTGTTTACAGAATATTAAACTGGGGAACACAGGACCTTGGGAACAACAACTAGCCCTGTATGTAGAATCACTACATTCTTTAGGCCTTTAATCTCCTAACAAATAATACAGATATGAATAATAGGGATGTTTTTCTAAGCTTTAATTGTGATTGTTTCTCATTGAGACATGAACAAAGTTTTCAGGGACTAAAATAAATAATGGTGCTGCTATAAAGCTAGATACAATAGTCACTTTAGACTCACTGTGAATTCATTTGGCTGGTATATTATTTTACAGGACCATATGAAATCATAAAATGTTGTACAGATATGATTGTGTGAGTGCCACAGTCTGCAGCAATCTGATAAATGCAGGCGATGTGTGTGTGTTCATTTCATCTCATGTCAAGGTTTTTCTGAAAGTCTAATATCCAAGCTTCAATCTATCCCATTTTTAGAGAGACGAACGGAGGCAGCGCACATATGGAACACCTACCTACGTGTATGATGAAGAGCACGTATCAGGTAGATCCTGTCCAACTTTGATCTTGATATGCGTCCAGTTCACATGAAGGAGCCAGTATTTTTCCCCATATCAAAGACATTCTGTGTGGCTGCATCAGAGGAGTGTTGGTTGCCAGACAACAGTCACTCATCAGCAATGCACTTTTCCTGACATTTGCAACCATATGCCATTACCAAAAATGCCTCGACGTTCCTGGAGTGACATTTAGGCCCTGAGTGAGATATACTGTATCAATATTACACGCTACAAATGCCCCCCCACCCCCCAATATCTGTTCTGCCTTTATGGAAATGTTAAGAAAACACAGAGTAGGCGTCAGGTGGGTTGAGATGCAAAAAATAAAAAACACAAGCAAGATTTTTATTTTATTTCTAATTATTGTTTTTATATTGTACAGATATATAAAGAATTCTTTGACATTTTGGACAAGCACAAAGTGGGGAGACAAGTTTAAGCGAGGGGTAATTAAATTTTTTTTTTTTTTCATAACAAGCTGACAGTCACAGCCCTGACATATTAAGCCCTTTTTAATTAGCAGTTGCTTATAGCTGCAACATCAGTAGTTCTCTTTCTGGTCACCAGGCAAATGTTAAGTCCAACTTTCAGTCTAATTTTTGCTTTGTTTTGGTCTGAACCACCTCCTGCAGCCTGCAACAGACCTAACGTAGCCACCTGCTATTGCCTGAAACAATGTTGGCCGAAAGCTAAAAATCTACTTCAGAGCTGCAGTTTGTTGATAATTGTCTGTCTTTTGCATCACATGCAACCCCTTACACATAGCCCTTTGAGTCCTTGCTAATAAAAAATATTCAGTGGAGCTTAATTTTACTCTTCAGTAAATGTTCTGCCTGAACATTTTGAACATTTAGCAAATAAGAAGACTATGTACACATAAATTCAAACATATGATAACATATGATGATCATAATTACTGCCGCCAAGGAGTATTTGTGTATTCATCTGTGTCTGTTTTTACAACTAAATTAAGTATATATATAAAATTATTCTGTTTTGTATTATGGGTAGCCACCTATCAAATTGTCTCTTCCTGTTCACATACTGGATTTTTGGTTCTTCTTTCCTACTATTAAACCAATTCTAATGTGTATTAGTCTGAGGAAGTGTGACTAGTAGCTTCATTTAATTTTGAGGTCTTTGTAATGACAGACATTTTGATCATCCGTTTTTAACTTTTCTAAAATTCAGTTTTGATACAGGCTACAGCCTTCAATCAGTTAATCAGGGTCAGTGTCTTAAACATCTTCAGCTTCCCTCAACTATAAGGATTCTTCTTTTGTCGCTCCTAGACTGAGGAAAAGTTTGCATTTGTTTTTGCCCATCCACTTTACATATATAAGTTTTTTTCAATTTTCTAACTGAAAAAAATGAGTGCATTAACAGTTTCGTGTTGCTACCAAGGCTTGATAAATTAAATGTTGCTCAACCTCACTTTGGCTGCAGTATAGTAACTGCAGATCAGTGAGGTAATATTATGGTGGGCAGATACCGGCAATTGAAATTCTTTAAAACCTTTTATATTCGTTTGCGGCGCAGCAAGTGGTCAAAACGGTTAAGCTATAAATTTCCAACCTGACATCTCAGCTGACGCGGCTGGGGCCATGCAGCAGACTATGGCATGGATCAAATGCGGGGCATGCGATTCTGGGTACAAGCATATAGAAAAGCCGGTTATAGACATTTCCACGTTAATGCCATTTATTTGTATATCTGTTGCGCGAGGTTGTCGTTTTAACTACGGTAGCTACTATACTTCGGTTTGCTGCGGGTGGTGGATCGGCGATGGCACGGTTTAACGGTGGGGATCTGCCTTTGCGACGCCTCTTGTCCATCTCTGCCGCCTGGCACCTAACAGCGATAAAATTCATGCTCTGCTGGATATTGATCCCAATCGATGCCACCGTGAACTCTGCGAGACCTCACGCGCAATCTCACCATTTCCCGTCAAACAGACGGAAGGTGCCGGAGAGGTGATGGTGGAGGGAGGACCGGAAGAGAGAGGAGGAGGTGTTTAATCTACTGGTTCAATTCCACCATTGCCAATCCTCTCCTGTCAGGAGGCAGATAGACACAGCCCAAACTTGGAACTCTGTTCATTTTCTCTCAGCTGATCTCGCCGTCTCATCTCATCTCCTGCTCATGGCTCCCTCTCCCATCAGTTTAGCCCCAGGCCTTTAGACTAGCGCTGTCAGAAGGTTTGACACAGACTGTTTGCTGGTCCTAGATCAGTGTTTGGACACCCAGACCTCTCAAATAGGCCTGTGGACAGGCCCTGGAAGTAGGCAGGTGTCACCCTCAGTCATTCAGCCAATAGTATTGGGTGATGGAGTCCACTGATCGTTCGTCTAAGAAAATTCAGTGAGAGTTGTTGTTATCCTGCATATTGTTTGAGATGGTGAGACTTGATTTTCATTGAAGATGGTCCCAGTCAATCTGTGGCTACTGATGTATGGTGATCAGACCCATCCGATATTTTTACAGAGAACTTTCATCTTGGCTGTATATATCTTTACCTGTTGTGATCTTATAAAGTTAAGATATTAGTACTTTTCTAGTCTGATGTCTGTAATATATTTTTATTGGTTTTGAGGCATTTTTGCCTTATTGGGCAGGTCACCAGGAGGCGGACAAAATAAAGGAGAGAGTATGACACAACAGTTTAAAGGCTGCCTTCTCTCTTCATTTTACTACAAGGCTCTCTGTGTACTCATTCTTTTGAGATGGTTTGACATTTCTCTTGTCTCCTCCCCACCATTTAAAGATACAATTAGGCACGCCCTTGCTGAGCCGGCTTCAATTTTGTTTTTTGTTTTGCTCAGATTAGCATGAAATGCTGGTGCAGTGCTGGCAGTCAGAACAAGACAGGTTAATATGGATTATGAATATTTGGCTGTAAGCGCCATTGGCATAAGCAGATGGTATAAATCTTCTCATCAGTTTCCCATCTCCGTCATTTATTTTGCATTGGTCTGGCCTTGGATTTAGCTTTTGAATAATATTAGTATATAGTCTGTATTAATCTTATCTCTCTTGGATAACTGTGCCAGTTCTGAATAAAATGACAACTTCCTCTAATGCTCTCACTCCTGGTGCTAACGATAATAGCTGAGTTAAAAAACATATAAATTGTGATAAATCAGGATAGACAGTTTGATACAGTTAATCTCTCAGTCCTTTCTCTATTTGGTCTGGTTCTGCACGGTGAGGTGGTCATGTCTGGGTGGATGGTGTTTTCTGATTGTGTTCATGCTAACAGGTTGGCAGGCTGATCATGATACTCTGTCAGGTGTGATTCAGTATCAGGACAGCTTTCACAGTGGTGGCTGGCCGTCATAATTGCCTGTGTCTTCCTTCGGATGAGCAACATTATCTCTTAACCACTGGGTGTTAGCCATGCCTTCTGTTCCTCTTTTCTCACTGTGTGAGCCATTTCTGTAAGTTTCTCTGGTCATTTACGGTAATTGGGCTTGACCTAAAGCTGAGCTCTTGTGACAACTCCCAGGATTTATAAACATACAATGACTAGAATCAAAATCTGAAATAACGAACTTTCAGTGGTGGGCGTCTGTTCAAATGAATTACAGGCTGATTCCAATGGCATAGTCATTAAAAGCCTTTGTAGCGACTGGTGGAAGTGTTTTGAAATGTGAGAGAAAATACCAGTATTGCTGGTGCTTTGATCCATCTATTATTCTCCTCTACTTTTTTTCTCATTTACCAATTCACTAATTCTAATGTATACTGATTTCAGTTGCTCGAACTTTGGACTCTTAATCAGTATATATATATTATATATATATATTATATTACTTCGTTTCTTTGAATCATACTTGTCATTGATGATTAAGTGATATTCAAGTGTCGCTCCATCATGAAAGACTGCCCTCAGATACAACCTACAAATACAAAACCCACTTATTTTGCAGCTTTTGCAAGTGGAACCTTCAAACACTGCAAGGATCAGCCAGCTGCGGCTGGTGATGGATTCACGCCATTAGTGAACTAGTGAATCAATGGACAAAAATATTCAGCAATTTAAGTGATTATCAGTTATAATTCTAAATCATGAACCCATTTGCTCATTGAGACAACTTAAGGAAAGTTTTCGTTTTTAATCTTACCAAAACCCAAACTGAAATCACAAGAATCATGAGGTGCTCCCTGTCAGCAGTGGCGAACAACCACCACAGTGCTCCAAAAGGGACAAACCAACAACAACAAACCGACAACAGGGTGTTGGGGGATGTGCTGGAACAAGTCAAATCTGTGGTGGCTCCAACTCACAACTCACAGGGATCAAAGGATCTGCTGCTAACGTCTTAGTGCCCAACACCACGGGGCACCTTCAGAGGTCTAACAACACTATAAGAGCGGTGAGAGTGAACCAAAACTGTGAAGTTAAGGACCAGATAGCTAAACAGTGAGCTGAAACCTGTTGATGGGAGCAGCAGAGTTGGGAGATAAATGTCTGTAGGTTCACTGCGAGCGATGCCTATCACGTTGCACATTGTCATCTGATACATTGTTATGACAAAAGTATTAATAATAGTCACTTTGACGTTAAGTAAAGATCATGGGTATCTCCTGCAGCCTGCATGAAAGTCTGACTAGCTACATGCCCACCATCACAATTAACAACCCCCCTCACTACATGTATAGCACACTACTTCCTGTTTGCTACAGAACATAAACACAGGTTATTTTTGCTGTTGTAACAAATAAATACTTTTTCCTAGTGAAGACAGTCTCTACTAAACACCAGGCGGAATAAACTAAATGAGCCAAAACTGACAAAAAGAGACTTTTCTTGTTAGTGTCTACATCCTGGGTGTTAGTCATCAGTTAGCTCTTTTATTGAGTCTGTTACTACTTTGAGCCCATCCAGGCAAATGTCTCAGTCACTTGGACAAATAAATTCAGGACAATTAGGTGTCGGCAGCAGGTTTCCATATTATAGGTCTGCAGTGAACTTGCCATTATGCATCCAATAATTTGCAGGGTAATCATCAAGGCCTCTTTTACACACAAACAGCCTGAGACCTCCCTTATTACTACATCAACAAGAGAACCAATACTAACAGTAAGACTGCAGACAACACATGTGTAATGTATACACAGACCGGCTGGCAGGCAGGCTATACAACGTGCCGAATAACAACACACTCACATTCCGTACACAGGCTGGAGAGATCCCCCGCGTCGGAGATTAAAGAGGTGACCCTTATTTCCCGTAGGAGCACTTACATCCCGTCTCCCTCCACCACCACCCCACCCCACCCCCCCAAAATCCCCACTGAATACATGATCATTGCTGAGACTGCGACCTGGAGGATTGGATGTAAACATCCCAGAGAGAGAGGAAGAGAAGCTGGCTCCTCAGAGCTCCTCTATCAACTTGATGGGAGGTGTTATTTCTTAAGCAGGCAGCCAATATCCATGCGATCTGTCAAGGACGGGCACAGGGTGGCGTAGGTAAGGCAGGAGACAGCCCTAGACAGCATAATGTCCTTTGTGGGTGCATGTGTGCATAAATACACAAACACACACACACACACACACACCAGTCTTGACATTCTTGCACAATTCAACAAAAAGAGGGATTAAAGACCTCCATCCTGCAAACCCCATGTCATTACATGAGTGGGATTTCATTCTGGATTGTGAATGGATGATCATATTCAAATCACAGTGTAAGAACGACTGAGAGGCAACCAATTACTGACACTGTAGACATTACACTCCACCTTATTCTGTGCAGGTATCCCTGGGAGCAGAAATAAGAAATATGAGTCACTGTGCTCCCCCACGCAGCTGTCTGCTGGGTTTGTCTTTTAACACAGACACATCTGCTTGTCACATTACATTTAAGTCACTTTGCATCACTGTCATCATCAAATGAATGGTTACCTGTAAACATAAATAATATCTGGTAGTATTGGCAAACATCAGAATCCAAATAAGTTGGATGTGATGACACAAGTCCAACTCACATTTTGCCATCCCATTTTACAGTCTAAAATTATTTTAGATCTTTTAAAAGTCTCATCTATGGTTAGCGTCAGGCAACAAAAATACTTTGGTTATGGTTGGGGACAGGTCACAGTTTTGGTTAAATGTAAATAAAAATGTGTCTGAAGTCACTGTGAACTTTTTCTGTATTAAACAACACAAACTTTCCCTAACCTTAACCAAGTGTTGTTGCATTGTAAAAACCTTCTACTCTACCTCAATAATTATTTTCCCACATCAGGATATCTCTGCATGTGTTACTGATTATTCATTCAGCAAACTGTCTTGAAATTCCCAACTTCCGAAATCCAGATCCTGACGTGCAGTTTTTAAGTGAATGGTTGTAATGGTTATGGAAGGAAAAATAGCATTTTCTTCTACCAGTGACAATTGTATTTAAAACATGTCCACAATAAAGCCCGGAAAGCATCTGTTTAAATTTATCTGCTTGTCTTCAGGGTAAAATGAATCCATGTGTGAGGGGAAGTTATGATTACTTTTTCTCAAATATGCACATTTATTCAGCCAGATGTTCCAAAATCTAACTACATCCTCTGCCCTATTGGGGAGGGGAGTTGTACTGCAAAATATTATGTTGATATCAAGTTGATCCTGATTATTTTTTTCACAGTAATGTGTCTGATGTGCCTGAAAACTATCTCTCTGTGCCACTGTGGACATTAAAAAAGGTGGAGCCACTGAAAGTGACAGTTGATGCCATGTAGCCAGAGGGCTGTATCTTGGCATCACTTGGCATGATTCAGTCATTTCAGGAATTTAATCTGGCCGCTTTTTTGTAGGACAGAAAGCAATGTGGGGTCATCATTCTTTATAAGTTTATTATCAGGGCCAGAGGGAGATGTCAGAGGCCAGTACAACTGTTGAGCTGGAAGTCCCAGCTTCACGGCTTGTTGCTCCCACCTCTGCGACCCACAGCACAGGGAGCATAGCCTCGAGCAAGGACACCAGAGAGAGCTTGTGTGTGTGTGTGTGTGTGTGTGTGTGTGTGTGTGTGTGTGTATGTGCTGGTGGTTCTGTGTTTGTGTATAATTAAAACATTGCAGAGGCAAGGCAGCATGTGCATGCAGTGCATGTGTCCTCTCTAATTAATCTCTATGTAGCATAATTAACAAAATACCCCAAAGGTGGACTGCATCACTAACTTGAATCTAAAAGTGTGCCATGTTCCTCGAAAACAACCACTACATTATATCTTTTTTGCCTCATTTACCTTTTTACGTGTCTTGGATTCATCTAACTAACAAGAGCCAGTTTGTGACTGCAAACACGAGCAAGCACAAGACAATCTGAAATGCATTCATCTGAGGTATGGTGGCATTTCTCCAGATGTATAATTCATGGCACACACCTGTTTTCCCGACAGTTGCCCCCCTCGCCCCCCACACTCCCACTTTGTTTTGTATTCCGCCATGTTCGTTCCCCACGCTATAATTATTCATTACAAGAGCCTTCAATCCACTGTGACAGAGCGCCATTATGATGAAGTGGGCTTTGTTTGAGCTTGCACAGCTGGACAATCTGAATGCGGAGTAAATTCACCTCTGCAGGTGTAACAGTGCTGCACTTCTGTACCTTATCTTACAAATGTGGAATGCCCTGTAATTTTTCAGCCTGATGCATTCATGATAATGACCGGATCAGCAGCAGACCTCCACTTCACTAATGCGTCACTTCTAATGAGACAATACTGTGAAGCAAAGTTAGAACACATCTGCAGATTATATATATATATATATATATATATATATATATATATAGTTACTGAATGGATGGATATTATTCATACAGAATATGACAGAAATTGTCATAGTCGGTGTTCTGTGTTTTTCATGTCTTGGAATCAAGTGAGACTCAGTTGAATGTTGATTCAACAAAATCAAAAAAGACTCGCAACTCAAGCAAGCTTAACGCCAATGACTGATGAGAGTTGTTAGTCAGCAATAAAAACAACTCATGTCTGTAACAACATTTTGGCAAAACTACAACTGTGTGGAACATACTGAGTATGATGCTGAACAGCAGAGCAGTAGAAGTAAGGTTTATCCTGCAGGGGAGGTTTGAGTTTTCTTTTTTTTTTTTTCCCCTTGCCTGCAGTGACAACTTGTTACCTTTGGAGTAAATTGTAACTGACACGAATTCAAACTGACCATAGCTGCTGTTCTCTAAAGGAAAAAAAAACCTGCCAACTTTTAAATGCCACCTTTCAAGCCTACAAAAAGTCGTTGATAATAAAAAAAGAAAGAAAGAAAAAGCTAAATGTTTTGTAATTTCAGTGCTAATAATAAGAAAGTTGTTAAGCAGGGTCTCCAAATGTGGGTCCTGTGTCACAGGCTGTGCAGGGCTGGCGGAGGTTATTAATATATTATCACTTTAATCATAGCCATTATTAACACTTTATGGAAGAAATTTAATAATTTGGTGAGGAGCACATACAGTAATGACTTATTTAAGACTGAAACCAAAGTTTAGTTTTACTTTGGACTTCAGGGAAAAGACTTGAGACTTAACTTGAAACTCCCAAAGCCATGACTGTGTTCCACCTGTTTTTATGGTGTAACTGATTACTACATATCTGTTAAAAAAAAAAAAAAAAACATTTCACATCCCAGAGACAAAGCCAAACTACTACAGCACTGAACTCAAGTCCTAAGAGCAAATAAACTGCTTTCATTGTTATTTATTGGTATTCATTAATAGTTAACTGTGTCAAGGTATTGGATTTCAGTAGGGTGCTGCGAGACATTTCTTATCAAGTTGATGCACTGTATCTCCTAAATGATGAAAATAAAACATCAATTTGATTGACTATGGAATTAGTCATCCTGTGGGCAATTTCAGCAGCTGACACACTAGAGAGCTGTTTATTAACTCTTACATTAAAAGGCTACAACAGAGAAATCCTCTAGCCACAAAGAGCTGAATGAACTGATTACACTGAACAACACAAAAACCACACTGCTGCAAAATCACATGCCATAAAGTGCTGTCGTTTCTTCACTGTGCATTAGCAACATTCCACATTCTCCTTAAGAGTCACCAAATGTGTCAAAGAGGAGGTGTATTCGGCATCACCATCACCTCCTGGTAAGTGAATGTGAGAGGTAATGAGTGGAGAGGGCAGGGTTCAGGACATGTAGGAGGTTAATCTGTATTCTTCACAGGCAGCCAGGCCCCTGGACCCCTCTCTGGGGGTCACACAGATCAGAGGCAGCCTGCTGCTGCAGCTGCTGCATTGCAAACCAAGGCTGTGGCTCCATTATGAGAATAGCAGCAAGGTAGAGGAGGGCTAATGTTGTGAAGGCTTCATAGGAAGGTTTATTAACAGCCTGTCTGTTTGTCAGTACCTTGGATTTCTCATCTGGGTAGTTTGCTTGGGAGGAAATGGCAGGGGAGGGCAGAGAAGGCTGAAATCATACCAGCTGGGTAAGCATAATGTTACACTAAATGGGTCAAACGAGACAGCGCTGATTACTGGAAGGAACTGAATCGAGTGTGGGTGGTTTGCCCCTAAACCCACTGTGGGGCAACCTGAGAGTGTATTTATGAAAGCCACTGCCTACATCCCAGACTGGGAAGTCTAAATACTTTACCTAAAAGGGCCATAGGGGACTTCTCTTGGCACTGTATGGTACACAAGATACTTAGGTAGGTACATTAAACACTCCAAATTTGCATCACACACAGCACAGCACATTCTATGTATGACTATGATATGCCACTCTGTGTACGCCTTTATGGATTTTTTTAAAGCTCTTCTTAGTGTCATTTACAGTGAGTCAATTTACAAACCTGCTTTCTGTGTATGCGCCATCCTCACAGTAACCGGTCATCAAAACAGCAAGGTTAGATGTTGTTCCGTTATGCCCTGTGACTACCGACTAGCTGATTTTATCCCGCGCTCGTCCTCTCAGTGTTTCCTTGCTGTTTATATTTTCATTTTCCTTCCCCTGCAGCATGCCCAGCCCTGTCCCTCTCTGTCTGCCTCTTTCTCTTTCTCTTCCTGTGTGAGGGGAGACAGTTTCTTTTGACTTTGACCTCATGAGCCAATGAACCGCGCCTGAGCATCACATTCAGTTACTTTAAGAAAACATAATCTTCTCAGGGCATGAGACTATTCAGTCAATGCAAACGTGTTCTGTAGGTCCTTTCTCATCAAATAATTGATGCTTCACACACGTACCCTTGATTAAAAAAATTAAATAGAATGTATCTGCATTCAGACTACTGTGAGATAAAAGAAAATTGATTAAAAAGGGATAGCTGAAATTAAACAGAAAGGGAGGTACCCTCGGGTACATGGTTAGCATATAAATGGTATAGAGCGAGGGGGGGGGGGGGCCCTCAGCAGAAGTTATTGGTGCAATTATTTAACTCCATTCCTTGGGGTTTAGTGGTCTCTATTTATTGAAGCAATCACACCTTTTATCACTGACACCAACAAGTCTGTCACGTCTTAAACAAGACTGGCCCAGTCATTAAAAGCTTGGTAACATATTCCTTTTATGTTCTTCAATGAAATAATGATCTGCCTGCTAGAGGACAGTGTAAAAACACTGTGGGGTTACTGAGGAGCTGAATCAGACCCTGTGGCACATCCTGCTTAAATCCCAACAGCTAATACTAGGCATTATGACACTCTTAAAGGTCCACTGCCAACTTATGTTAATTATGATTTACCCTACAGTGCCTGATGTACTACAGAATTTATGCCACATTATGAGTTTTCATCTTTAGTTCTTTGTTGGGGATTTTTTGTATCCACTGGTACTCAAATAAACAGGATGAAAACCACTGGCTGTTCAAACCACCCTGAATTCCTGTTGTAATTTTAAAACTCTTTCGCCATCTGTTTTATTCAGAACTTTTATTTTAATACAGTGAAACACTTTCATCGGCACTGACATCTTTCTCATCTCATGGCTCAAAGCAGCCCTCTGAGCTCACTCTTGATATAGTACATCATAGCACTTCCCAGTTTTCTCACCTTACCCAGAGCACACTGTGAAAGCCTGCACATCACATTGGGGTGTGATGATGGCCCACTCAGTCACACAAGGGCATCTGAGACACCAGTGGTTTAGCATACATAAAACAGATACACTCTACATCACTGCTCAGAAGGAAAACAAAAAACAAAAAAAACAACTGCACACCCTTCAGTGTAGTCAGTCTCAAAGGCAATATGGCGCTTAGAAAATACTGGCAACACCCTCCAAAAATAGATAAAACTACATTCATCTGCTTATATAGCGAGTAAGAATGAATTTGTTTTGGTGCACACAAGTAGCTACTTAAGCTGCTCATGTGACCAGCCTAAACTGTGTTTGGTGATCCCAGCTATGCAGGTGAAATGTTAATTTGCTAGGGCACAATTCTGGTACAACACAATCAGTCTGTCACTGTCAGCTCCAGGGACCAAAAAGCACAATGTACCAAGGTAAATTCTCTAAAATCAGTTTGATGAAGCATCCTTTTCTATTTGTGCAGCTCAACCAGCACCCACCATGACGACTTGTCCATTACCTCACGTTCATTTGGCTGATGCTCGTGTCCTAAGCACAAAGGCATTGTTTGGGTTGGACTTGTGCTTTAAATGCAGACAGGACAACTAACCCTACAATAAAAGGATGATCCACTCTACCACTTCAGCTACAGCCACTGCTTATCCTGTTCCAGACAGCAAGTCAGCCCCTTGTAGCTTAAAGCAGCATGAAACTTCTGAGGGCATACGGTATATGTCTTCTTGCAGTGGACATCACACACAATCAGCAACAAAGGCAGGACATAACTAACAAATACTGTACTGTACTAAAAATGTACTTTAATATGCCATATAGCTTTAAGATTAGAATTAATCTGTTTAAATACCTTCTTATTAAATGTGACAGTAATGTAGCAGCTGAGTCACTGAAATACCCTCTACCACAATTACCATTCCTACTGCTTAGATCTATAACTAAATCTGTATATATTCCAGGTTTGATTCCACCCACAACTTGGATATCTGCTCCTCCAAGCAGCTCCTGTGATAGAACCACTCAATGCAGAGCACAGACAGCTCATGCAGTGTATTTCCCAAAATGCTGGACCAGTGTAACATTTTGGGAAACACACTTGTTTACCATCTTACCCAGCATCAGAACAGAGGATCAATATCAACATCATCCATGTTTAGCCTGGCTTAGCTAAAAGACACAGGGGAAAACTGGTAGTCCTCTCGGTCAAAAGTGAAAAATATTGTCTTTTTTTTTTTTAACAGTAACCTACATATTATTTAAAAACCAGCATGTAAGACTCAAGAGAGTCAACCCATCCATAACCCATCCACAAGTGCACAGTTGGGTAGATGGGGCCAATGGTGCTACATTTAACACAAGCATGAAAAATACCGCAGTGTTGTCGGTTCTCACACCAAGAACTTAATGACCTAAAACCTCCACAATGAAACATCCCCAGATGTCTCTGCCAACCCATAAAGCCACAACTGAAAAATGTATAGCTGTTTCAAGTCGCTTAGAAAATACAAACATTTAACCATGAAAAAAGCAAAAACATCATTATCAGAACTATACAGCTGTCTCTCACACACACATAAAATGGATAGCACTCTAACAAACAGTGACTAAGCAAAGATGTATACAATCTGTGAATGAGCATGTTAATATCAAAACTATTGCCGTTTTAAATGGCTGCAAAATCTCCAACAGAAAAACAACCTGTGAGGTTTTAATGTTGGAGCTAGACATACTGACCAATGTGCTTTTCTACACAATTACAGAGCAGCTTCTTCACCATGTTCCATCAGGGCAGAGAATAAAGGACAAGCTGATGTCTTTCATTAACTCCTCTCTATTGTAAAGTGCTAGAACCCACTTGTAGACTGCTGGTCTGTGCATTTCGAAAGCTCCCTTTCATCCCACAAAAAAAGGCTGCTATCTTGAGTTCACAGCCTTTTTAGTCATCCAGGATCGTGCGTGGTCCAGCCTTGGCTGCAGCTGTTTCTTTTTTCCTTTTTGATGGTGTGCAGCAGGACTGGTGCGTTTCTGTGGCCGAACGGGTCCTTGGGATCATTAAGTTGCCGACTCTTTGTGCTGCAATGTGCGCAACAGGCAGTGGAATCATGTCCCTAAAGGGTGCAACGCAAGGCTTTCAATCAGACGTGATCTTTCATTCTTTTTTTGCTATTTCTTCTGTTTGTCCCATCTTTTGTTTCACTGGTGTGTGTGTTTGTTTGATCCAGGTTTCATGAGATGTGAGAAACATGTCCCCGCATGTGACAAGGGAGCACTGGAACATCTTGCTCATAATCCTGATCAATTCCAAACGGCAAACCACAAGAGATGAATTATTCCACTAAACTTATGTTTCTGAAATTATTTTTGTATCTCAGTTCATCTTTTCTATATCCCTGCCATTTTGACGACCAATTTGTAAGACTAAACTCAAGGCTATTTTGTGCTTCCAAAAAATAAAATAAAATAATTTACACACTAACCCTACTTGACTGTCATCAACATGTGAAAAAATAGTGTTGTAATTGTTTTTCTTTTCT
Organism: Lates japonicus; assembly: GCA_033238685.1. Taxonomy (NCBI): domain Eukaryota; kingdom Metazoa; phylum Chordata; class Actinopteri; family Centropomidae; genus Lates; species Lates japonicus. The sequence goes on from BRZM01000057.1 coordinate 1,702,044, forward strand.
GCTATTTATTTAAGAGATTATGCTCAATTTTTGGGAGTGTTTTTATATATGACCTGCATTGAATACAAATACATATTTATTGTACAGAGTCCTACATACAGCTGATTGCTTGTAATTTCTTCTCACTTCCACCTTAAAGTCAGGTTAGAGGAGACTCGCTGCCCCACCCTTCACCAATCACTTTAAATCTGCAGTGTGTTATTGGGGACACACAAAGGACAAACATCAAAGCTGCTGTCCCAACTTGTCAGCTGTAACTGCACTGCACCAGGTACTGTATCATTAGAAGCAAGGGGCATAGTGGCAGGGACAGGAACATTAGGGCGTACAGGTTACAGCAAACACATATACAGTAAAACTTGCTTCACCTCCAACTGAAGGTGAGGGTTTCTCCTTGGGTGATCAAAGATCTGCCTGACAACCATGCAAAGATAAATTCAAGTAGAGTATACTGTAGAGAGTAGTGAAAAATTTAAATATCAAAGATGTGACGTCAGCAGGGCTGCAGCTAAAGGTTATTGACTCCAAATAAAACAAAAAATTACATTAATTTTTATATAGTGTCAAATCACAACAGGAGTTATCTCAAGGCACTGTTCATATAAATTCAAGCAGATCTAAACTGTACTCTGTATATTATCATATCATGGAGAGAGACCCAACAGTTCCCACCATGAGCAAGCACTAGGCAAGACACAGTGGCAAGTAAAAATTTCCTTTTAAGAGGCAGAAAACTCAAGCAGACAGACTCAGGGTGGGCAGCCATCTGCCTTGACCAGTGTGGTCGAATATGTTGTTTGTCCAAGCCCTCTACAATGATGCATAGATACAGAGCATGACATAATTGTTTGTGCCCTCCAAAGCTATTACAAATCACTGCTGAAAAATAAATCACTTGTATGATGTAAAAAAATAGAAAAAAAAATTAATACCACTTAATTTCTTTACAGTCCTAAGAAAATATGCCCCAAATAATTTCACCCTTCGATACGTCTCTCTGCTCAACTATAATTCAGTTGCCCTATTTTCAGTGACTGGGCATGGGGCAGTGTCAAGCCAAACAACAACACCAACATCAACAACAACAACAACAACCACCGGCTGATGAACGACTGCCGAGATGGAGAAGGGAATCGAAGGGATTGATCCGCGCGCCTTGCTATCTCATCCCTGTTTTTACCCTCTGTCAAACAGGTGCCGCAGGGAGATGGATTCTGTCTGCCGAAGGAGTGGATTAATGGCAGTAGGAGAGGGGGGTCTGGCTGTGCCCTGGACCCAGCCGAGTGGTGCTCTCCTCTGGGCAAGAATGGAGGTAGCAGAGGTGTTATTGACAAGGCTTCCAGGAGAAGAGGTGGTGCCAAAGCCTCAGGTAGAGTGGAGAGAGGATTGAGAGGGGAGAAACTCTCCCTCGCCCCTAACTCACATGCCAACAAATGCACGCGTGCACACTCTAAAACATGTGTGCACACATACAAACACACAACTGCAACCACCCTCCCGGAGTACCTCTAGCAGGCATAATGATGGATGGTTAGAGGGTTCAGCCTCTCATTCACCTTTGTTCAGACTTCTTGCTCTGTGAATTGAGTGGCCATGGTAATGAATATGCATGCATGCGTAGATGATGTTCACAAGCTCAACACAGAGCATATAAATTGCCAATTGCACTGAGTTAATGACACAAACATAACCCTTTGTTCAATTTCCATTGACTTATTGTGCGCTAAATTAATTGTCTGGCTTCCAATTACAATGGATATTTTTAGTGCATGGAGATGTATTCTGTAAACATAGATTACATTACTCTAATTGAGGGAAAAGAAAATATGTCTAAATCGTTCCTGATATCCCATCAGCGCTAATGGCAAAACAAATGGAGCGAGCTCGTTCATCTTTGCCAACAATAACTCAATTAACTGTAATACGATACATTAAACGTTGGAGTGGTCACACTTGATTGGTATTTGTAGTAAACTTTGAAGGTCACAGTCCAGGAGCTCTACTTGTGTGGAAAAGTGTTATGGATTCACTTGCAGGCTAGCAGGGGCCCCGAGTGTTGTGGGGAAGGAGAGCAGAGAAGCTCAGTATGCTACAGGCATCCGTCTCTCCCCCTCTCGCTCTTGGCGCATCTCTCCCGTGAAACATCACTGACAATTTCTCAATGCTGCAGAAGTGCTAATGCTGGTTTTTCTAAAAGATGCTCAGCAAGACAACAGGGTGTGCCCTGTCTCAGATTAATGAGTACTCAAATGCAAGCAGACAGCAGTGGAATTAACAACCTCATCTCCTTCCATCTCTTCCTCCTTTCCTCTCCCTGCCTTTTTGTTTTCTCAAGACTCTGGTGACTAATTAAAGATACTGCGTCATGAGGGGTGTGCTTCCTCTCTTAGCACTGCTTAGTCCTTCATCACTAAGAAAACAGGAGAACAATTGCCAATCTCCCTCTCACATGTTCCACTTACGACAAGACGTACTTGCCGGTGTTGGTTGTGTTAAGACTTTTTCCAAGGTTTGTCACACATATGAAAACCAAAAATAGTGTGAAAACTATGATCACTGTGATTTACAGGTGAAAAATTACATGAAATCGCTGGCGATAGAAGCCAGCATCACAGCTAAATCTCATTAGGTTTAATGTAAAATGTGAGGCACCACTTCTGCTTTAGCTTTAAGCTATAACCCACCCATCCAAATGAAGTCATGTTTGTGTATGGTATCAATGCTGCTGTGATGAAGAAGCAATACACACAGTTAAGAGGACGGGTGATGTGATGCATGTTCATTTGCACATGACAGTTTCTGATTCACAGATACAGAAATAGGCCAGAAGCAAAGACTTCACAAGTACACAAGGTGCAAGGAGCACAGTATCTGTGACTTTAACCTCAAGCTATTGTGACTTTAAGGTCTACAATATGTAAATACAAAATATTACAAGGGCTTAGGGCTGCCATTAGTCTTTATTATTCAAATTGTCTACATATCAGATCAAACAATTCTAATTCTTGAAAAAGGGTGTCACAAACAGTTTTTAAGATAAAGAACCTGTTAATATTCTTCATATAAAGTGAGCCAAGTAATTTCCTAAAACAGCTGCTGTAGAATTTAGCTAATGGTACTCAACTATATAAATATGCATTTGTTGGTGACTATTTTCAGCTCTAAATTGTGACATATTTGGCGCATCAATGAGTATATATGACTCCAGGATACTGTATGGGAGATATTTGTTGAATGTGACCCAAAATATGCATCAATAATATGCACTGATGCGTTTTGTTTTGTTTTTTTGTTTTTTTGTTTTTGTTTTTGTCTTTGGATAAGAGTGGCCAGTCTGGTCTCAGCAAATGGCATATGGATATGAATAGTGGAATAGAATGTATGTATTTTTTGCTTTTCTTTTGTCATTTCACTCCACATCATTTCTATACTTACTGACCCTGAACCCTAACCCTTCCCTTAACCAAAACATTAATAACACGTGGGACTAAAGGGTGTTAAATGACACGTGAAAAGCATAAAATGCATAGAATGACATGTAAAATGTCACTCAATAAAGTGGCGTGAGATCACATTATAATGGCAGAATGACACCGTTAGGACAAAGGAATAGTATGTATAAAGCTTTTGCTTGACCAGCAATAGCCTGCTTGTTAGTAGAATCAATTAATTGTTTATTTTGCTCTTCATTATATTTTTTGACTGTAAGAACAAATATAGAAAATATCCTTAACACGCACTGCATGTCCGTCACAATTGCATGAATTGCTGCTTGTATCATGAAATTAATGATTGAAAATGATCTATATTCGTTAGCCATGGAAGAGGTCAGGCAGCGAAGTCACATGTAAAATCATCTGTGCCCAAACTACAGGGGCATCAGTCCAAAACACTTCAAAATTATCTGGCTTACTGATCAGCAGCAAAGTCTTTAAAATCATAACATGCACCAGACACATCTGTATCAGCAGTCACAGGTTCAATCTGAACAGCAGGGATATGACAGTTCAGAGGAGTTACAAACACTGATAATCAGCATACAACCTAATGTTACCCCTTTATGTAACACTGCTTGTAATAGGGATTTAGTTGGCTGGCAGGTGTGGTGAGTGCTGTGTGTTTTTAAAATAACAGAAACACCTCCTCTAAAAGCATTTTAAAGTAACTGAGTCATCTGGCAGGGTGTAGACCATAGGTGTAAACTGACCTTTTGCCAAGCTACTGGTACCAGTTAGCCTCAGCTTATCTCCAAGCTCCTCCTGCAGAAGGATTACGGGGTTGTGTGCCCAAGATGTGCCATTCAGTCATGAGAGAAAGCAGCAATAAAGTCAGGATGGATGTGTGGGTGGAATTGGGATTGGGATTTAAGCGATTTGCAGACAACGCAGAGGCACAGGCAGAGGGGTCGGCGGGTGCTTGATGGATCGTTTTCTGTGAACAGGCGAGAGGACTTGGAGTACTTTTTCTACTGTCCCCAATTGTCCCATTTGTCTGTGTCACGGCAAAATACAGATGTGTGAGTGTATGAGGGGAGTTCATTTTGAAGAGCATTTTGGAGGAAAGCACAACCAAGTGATGATCACTTCGATCTGCTACTCCATCTTAACCAGATATTCGCTTACAGGTCCATGAGGAAAGCTCTATTTATATGCTAAACATTTTACTTTCGATTAAAGTGCTACGTGTAGCATTTTACTGTCAATAAATCATTACTACATTAATTTTGAGACACAAGTATAATGACTAGTGAAAGCCCTATGGAAAGATTTCTAACATCTAACATGCTCCTCTCTCTAGTGAAGGAAAAGAGAAGAGGAACATGTGGAGCGATGCCAGGAAGATAGATGAGGGACTCAAACTACTGCTGCATAACAGTGGTCTTAACTTTGGAAGCGTACAAGCTACTATGTGAGACAGACCAAACCATTGTAATGTGCACTCTATTGTACATACAGTTTACACACAAGACCATTCAGTTACAAGAAAACACAGAGCTCATCACAACAGAGACTGGTGAGTACCAATAATACTGTATATGTTCCCTCAGAGGACTCCAGGGGTGCACCATTAAGTGACAAAACCAGATACTACAACAAAGTCTCAGTGCACCTGATTATCATCAGGTCCCTCATTTCCTACGTTAGTTGTGGTCAATTAAACAGAAATCAGAAACTATCAACAATTAACCAATTAAAAAAATGGACAGATAAATCTAAACCCAGCAATGTGCTGGCAGACTAAGACACATCAGCTATGCAGCCAATAATAAGTAATGTGAGCATATGAATTCATGGCTTAAAGCAGACATTCTTATGAAATGTTAGTGTTGACTGCAGGAGATGACCATCAAGTATATAGAAATTAGCTTGAGATTGACAGTGTAACTCTTCAAAAGCAACACTAAGTGCAGAACAGGAGGCCAACAGTTTAAATGTAGACAAAGCTGTTGCATAAATCTTAAATAAAATATTCCTCTGATGTTCAGCTGAGTATGACTGCCCCTCCTATGTGTGACAAATGCCATGTTGGGATACCCAAAAACAGGAAAGAAATTACATGAATTGGCTGAACGCAAGACAACACTCAAGTTAATATCCCCAATATCAACAGACATAATTACCCACAAACCAAATATCTAGTAAACCAGTAAGAATACATCAGCAAAACAGCGGGAACTTTGTGGAAAAAAACAATTCAGCACAAAACCATAATGTGGCTATACACAGGGAGGCATACTATTCAAAAATGATTATTCATATGCTATGAAACACATTTCTCTTAATTCTTTCACATCTACAGTATTTCACCACTATGCAAACTATAAGCATGACAACATCACAATGAACACCAATTAAAAGACAAAATAGCTAGCAAGTTAATTCACAATTAATGCCACATGAAACACACATAAAGTACACAGGTAGATGGACATGAGCATCAGAGCAGAGATTAAGAGCCAGCAGCAGATGGGAAGCGGGAAAGAGCGATATGATTTGCACACAATCTCCTAGCTCCAGGCTAACAAGCACCCTCTGGAAAGAAATGTGCTTTCACCCAAATCCATAATACATACTAATTGTATACAGCATATACTAATCTTGATATTACAGTGACATTCTGGTTTTGCAGTATACAAGAAATCAACTTGACTGTTTTACACCAACAAGAAATTACACAGTAAGTGCACTGCTCCACAAGCTCCAACTTTAGAATTCCACTGAGCAATACATTTAATAAACATAAGCAAAATGGTTTTCCAACTATTTATTATGGAGCGGTTTAACCACCACTCTCAGTTTTAGAACTTTGCTGCTTTAAGAATTACTTCCATTTCCTTTGTGCATCTGTCACAGAAACCACTCTGACATGCCATAGTGGGAAAAGTTAATGAAATTAATGATGACTGAACTGTGATTAGCTGCTTCAGTTTCAGAGCCATTCATGTTATTAGTAACGTGTGTGCTATTCCTACATTGACAAGTCAAAATGTCAGTCAGACAATAGTAGCACTCCCAGTGGCAGATCTTCGATTAGGTAGACCTAGTATTCTAAAATCTGCTTGTATGGGGTTGGGACACGGCATGCGTATTAGCACGAGTAGCAGGTACTTACCTTGATGAAGAGTCTCTTCCTCAGCATCTCAGCGGAGTTGGGAAGATCCACCAAGGTCCGAGGCAGCCAACAGCGGGTCAGGAAAACTCCTCTTCGGCTTCAAGTGGCGTTTTGAGGCCCGTGGCTGCTGCGATAAACAGCTGCCTGACTGAGCCTCAGTTCTCCACAAAAAGCAACATGATCAGGGAAAAAAAGTCCACAAAGACTGCCAGAGGTGACATAAATCCAGACAGTGCGGGTGAAATTAAATGTTACAGCCGCACTGCAACAATACTGAGAAATAAACAGGTGGGCAGAGTATAATTGGCAGCTACAACTGGACCGCCATATTGCCAGGTGCGTTTTTCCCCCAACTTTATTCAACAAAGGCAGTTCACAGACCACGTGGAGACGAAACAGGTGCGCAAATTACAGGAGTGCCATAGCACATTACAACATAGATATATTTATCAAATATAATTGCATAACAATAAACAACATATTGGTCAAATAGATATAAAAAAGTATGTGAAAAAGTAAGCATGAGAATTTTTTTAAATGCAGATAATACAAAATAGACACAGGAGGAATTGGTCTGATTTGGTATTTCACGGCAACATTTTTAAGAGTTGTCTCAGTGACTTAAATTGAATAATATAAATGGCAAAAGCCCAAAAAAAAGGACTAATTGTTTATTCCAAATGTGATTTCTGATAGAATGTACCTCTAGTTTTAATAAAAGCTTGTCATTATAAGCTAAACCCAGCTAATGTTAAATATAATATATAATATAATGCTTAAGGGATCCTTAGTGTTATTAACTGTCATCATCAAATCATCAGGGATCATACTAAAAAATATAACAGTTTAAAAAAAAACATTTGGAAGAAAACCATTTTGGGTCACATCCTTAAGGAGGCAGATGTACAAAGCAACGACCTTCCACCGATTCTCTCCTGTATTTTTCTGACAGAGAACTCTCCTCTCCCTGATCTCTGGCACACATCAGCTGAGTTGTCCATTGCAAGCCTCCTGTCACACAAAATAAATTGCCTTTACTGTGAATGGGTCAAAACAACACAGAGATGTCATTATTTCTCTGCAATTGATCATACCTTGGGAAACACAAGTCAATAGTTTCTATAATTGCAATATCTCCAGCCCCTCAGAGGTTCTTCCACGAGGGCTCCTTTGCGTCTTTTCATCTTCCCACTGATTACTATTTTCATGTCTCATATTTTTGCCATCCTTGAGAAAGCTGCACATTAGGAAAAGATATATTTTAATGCTTTGTAGAGGGCATTTGTATGATAGCTTTAAACCCAGTACCTCACTTTCGTTCAGCATTTTCCAACACAGCTTGCCAAACAATCAACCTTTTTGTTGTGCTGACATTATTTTTTATGTTCACCACCAACACTCAAACTTTTATTCTTGACTTCTTTTGACTGGAGCCCTCAAAGTCACCCTGCCTGGGCTGTAATTTTCAAACTACAAAAAGCAAAAGGAAGTTCAGTGTACAGAACAGCCAATGGATGTAAACTATAGTGTTATCCCAGGATCATAGCCACTGCCAATTTGGTGGGTGTTAAGTCTTTTCATTAGCATGTGTATTTATCTTACAATTGACATATTGATTGTTAAATTGGCTGTCCACTGGAAGCCCTTGACCTGAATCAATTTCAGTGTGACATTTTGTTCTTCTGATCATTATTATTTTATCATCATTAGTTCTTTTTTATCCTTTGGTCTAAATTCAAAGGCTTTTCCGCACCGCCAAGGGTAAATTCAGGGGGAAATGTCACTGAACAAATGGACAAGAAAAACACAGTCAGTCAGTGAATCATCAGTCAGCTGCTGATCTGTTTTTTTTTTCTATTGATCTATCTTGTGTTGTTGTGTTGATGTGTTCATTCATTCTAATAAAATTCTTATTTAAAGACTTAAATATCAGCCAGTATATTTGTTTGTTTGTTGCTATTGGCAGGTACATAAAAAAATACTGATATCTGCCCTCAAGGCCCTGTGTCAGTCAAACCTTCAGACTGATCACAACCCTTCATGAATTGGTATAAATCCGTGTAGCTCTGAAACAGTGATTCAATTAATCAATTGTGTGGCAACAATTTTTCTGGGGAATGAGTTTTATGTTTTAAGTCAATTTCAAATAAAAATGCTTATCATTTGAAGGAAATGTTGCTGCTTTTTTTGTTTTATATTTGCGTAAGTGGAGTATCTTTGTTTTGTAGATAGTTGGTTGGAAAATTTGAGAACAATACCTATAGCTCTGGGAAATTCTGATGGGCAAATTGTTATACATTTTTAGCATTTTATAGGCTTAGTGATCAGTAACAAAACTACAAGAAGACAGTTTAGTTATCACATATAACAAGATTATGTTATGAGATTTGTTTCATTTGTCCATTAATGTGATACTATAGGATATCACATAATCAAATTTGGCACAGAGCCAACTTACCTTAAAGTGCATTCATAAAACTAAGTCATGCGGCTGGTCTTCAACTGCATAAAGCAAGTTGAAATATGATTATACTGTGCAGAGAACAGGCTGAACAAAGGTGAGTGTGCTGAGACTCACATAGAGTTTAATGAAAGTGACGTCCTGCAGTGTGGGGCCAACCAAGCCTTCTGTTAGGCCTCACATGTTCTCACACTGTAGAATGTGTTGTCTGCATGAGGAAGCTTTCCCCTTCTTAGTGGTCCAACTACAGCCAGTTTTTCCCAGTGTTATAGCTTTGCTTTCATTCTCTACAGCTGTACAAAGTCATTCTTAACCTTTAGAGATAGTAATGAATTCACTTCAATGTGCATATGCAGGACTATACAGAACACACACACAGATGCAGCAAAGGTATGAAATATGGGACCTACACACATCATCACTCCCTAATATCCTAATATAATACATACACATTGAGAATATGTAATTTATTCATACCCACACACAAACACTCAGACATATTCACACGCTGTATTGTGTCAGTATCATCAGTCCCTAATGCAACCATCTGCTCCGCTCTGTATTTCTTTTATGCATAAAGTGCTAACCAACTCTTGGCAAGAAGCCCTCACTCACCATCTCATATGCATCACAGCAAATTAATGAGTTACCTGAGAGAGAACATGAAAAGAGCTTTTGTGGCTCTAATGGGAAATTAAAAATGGCTAACAACCCTGAATCAGCCAAACTAATGGAGAGTGCTGCTGAGGCCTTTCTGGACCATGCCAAAACGGCACCTAAACTGCCAATGCGCCGGAAAATAAACAGGGAGACCTGCATGACGGTTCCATAACTGGCAGGCCTAATGAGCAATATAGGGGGGGAAAAATAGAAATAAAGAAAAAAACAAGCTGGGATGAACCAGCAAAGAGCATGAAACATTACTTTGTTAGATACCATCCCCTTAAACAATGAACCATCAGTCTATTATCGGATACAGTCTATCTATAATGTATCTGCATGCTTTAAATGTATCATTTTAAGATTTACAGAGGATTTATGCTGAGCTGTTTCAAAATCTGATCCACAAGTCTGTTTGTTCTACAAAGTAGTTACTTTAGTACTGCATTCACAGAGATTGTGAGCTGAGAATTTTCTAATAACAATGTCAGTTTCAAATCAGTATTTTTTTTTTGTTTGTTTGTTTTTGTTTTAGACAAGCCATCCCCAGGGATAGCAATGCTTGTCATGGGAGAGAAATGCACCAGGGGATAAAATATTATGAAATAATATGATTTGCTTAAAGCACAAGGCTGGTGATATGTTTTTTTCTTATTGTCAACAAATTCTATGAAAGGAGGCAAACCAACAAATAAACTGATCTTACAAACAAATATTTTCTTGTGCTGCCAAAGTCTGACATGACTTCGAGACCTCCAGTGTCCTCAAAGAAAAAAATATTAAAAACACATCACTGAGCTATGCTGTAGCACTGAGTGTTCCTTCATTACCACAGACATGGGCACTGTGGTTTATTTAAATCTGCAGCTGAAAATAGTCCCCAACAAATTCTGTATTTACTCCTGTTTGAATAACATTTGCTAAAAAACTACAGTGCACAGCTGTTTTAAGGAATTACTTTGCATATTTGAAAAATAAAAGTGTATATTTGTGACCCATTTTTTTGAAGATTAAAAAGATTAAAAGATACGTCGTCATTAGAAACAAAATGGCTTGGAGCAAAGTTCCTGAGACAGGGTAATATCGAGACACAGACATACACCATAATGCCAGCTTTAAGAAGGACTACAGTGATGATAGAATGACAAGAATGATATGAGATTTAGAAGAAATATATTGTATGGTACAGTTGACATGTATTCCATAGGAATTTGTCATGTTCCCCTTGGATGGCATCAAATGTGTCGTAAAAAAACAGCTCATGCATAAAATATTAATAGCAGTACAGTACAGCTTAAAATTATATGTCTTAAGTCATTACTAAGTTATGAACATAATAGCATGTCCCATAACATTCAATACCGTGGGGTCCTGAGGTGTTAGATTGGCAGGAAATTGAACAATCTCTCATCAGGCATCTTCCAAAATTCTTGGTCAAACTGGTTTATGGGGGGACACTGCAAATTTAAAGGTGGTGGCATCAACACCCTTCACGTCCCCCTTTTACACCTCCTTTGACTTCACCTCTTCTATCAGCCAACACGCTTTAATCTGAAACACAAGCCTCGGGTTGCAAAAGTCACTCTACATCATGTCAGGACAATATTTTCACTGCCTCCTTTTCCCAGCGGCGATGACCTTCCTGCGTCTCTCTGATCGGTGCAGCACAGACACCCAGCCCACATTGACAGGACTGCGAAAGGCAGCCAAGCATATCTTAATCCATTCTAGCTCTGCTTTGCTCTGGACAGGGTTGTCTAAGGTGCTTGCTGGAGTTCTCTCTCTGTGTATATGAAAAGGTTTTCCTCAACCAGCTGGTCCATTAGTCCGAATGGAAGATGCTAGTAAAGGCTGGGGAGTTTTAGACAGCTGACAGAAGCAGAGGTATTCTGTCACTTCATGTTATGTAGCTAAACCAGCCATTTTTCTCTGACCTTCCCTCCTGAAATATTCAGCCTGTGTTTGTGAAAATGTGTCTCAATTTGCTCTCCATGTAAACGCTCTGTTGTTAAATTATTCATGTGGAATAAATGTGCTAACATGCTCATCGTAGAGAACGGTGTTAAGAGCAGAAAACTCATTTTCATCTCAGATGCTAAACTCTTCTGAAAAGGATTCTGGCAGTAACTCTGCACTGCGAGGTTCAAAGTGCTTTTTGGATCAAGTCACACCTGCTCGCACAGCTTAAAAATGATAGAATCCTGTCTTTCAGTTTCATGCTTTCTCACTTTTGTTGAATTAATTCTACTTGTTGAATTGGATGCATAACATTAATCTGAATGAATAGCTGGTCAGGCTTCGCTTTAAAATGCTAACTAGAAAATATGTTCAAAGGTCTGTTTCCATCAAAGACCAGCTCACCACGCTACAGCTGGTTTTTGTGCAAAGCACACTTAAATATAACAGCTGTAGACTGTTGCACTTTATATAACTCCTCTCCCATTGAGCTTAAACAACAGGATAGAGGGTGTTTGCATGAAAATGACAGCTAAGGTGTGTATGCGGCGCCGCGTGTTTGCTGGTGGGCTGGTCTGTGTGTCTCTCTGGTTCCCTTCACAGATGGAAGGTGCCCCAGGTAGTGGAGACAAGCCAAGGATATGAAACAGGGATGACCAAGCTCCCACGGAGAGACAACAGAGGAACTGAGGATTGTGGGATCTGTGCTACAATAGATAATTAGTCAGGAACATCTGTTGGAGGAAGTTCCCCTGTACCTCATAGGCTACAGATCTTAAATCACTCATTGGCTCAGAATGGAGAGTGGGCATCTCCAGCTATTTACTTTTGATAAACCATTTTATTATTAATCACCAGGTCCCACCTGCATGCTTCCTTATGGCTGTGAGGTTGTATGAACTTCAGTCAGTTCCACTGTAAATTGACAGCTAACCTAAGTATCAAACAAGATGGAACTGAATTAAACATTTTCAAACTACTTTTGAACTTTTTGGACCTCATCCTTTTCACTTTAAGGTTTAATCTCTCATCAGCCTTTAAAAACAGGGTAATTTAACTTTCTGCATTTTATTTGAAATGCAGACATGAGTTATCTACAAATGACATCAGGCGAGAGGCAGTTACTACTTTCAGTTATAGATTATACTACAGTATATTAAAGGATGTATACTTGACTTCTACCTGGGTGATTGTGAGGGCTGCTAATGCTTATTAAGGTGGAACTGACATAGCTTCTTTGATATTTCACTCTGTTATCATTTTATAAACATCAGTTCATGAGATCAAAAAGAGAGTTTGCTGATGGGCTGTACATAGGCACAGTGGTATTTCCTTTTCTGAAGTTAGCATCAGCATTGCTCACACTGACAAATTTAGCATGCTGGCGTTAGCAGAGTATAATGTTTATAATGTTCTCCATCTTAGTTTGGTATTGTTTAGCCTGTTGACATTTGTTAGTTCATAAAGCTAAAGTAATTTTTTGCAGGTATTTGGTAAACCAAGCTTTGAGCAAATAACATTTTTGACCTGATGATGGCGCTAGATGAAAAGAAGAAGGTCATGAAAGTTGTTACACTTAATCTCTTGTGAATGTGTGTGTCACATGTCATGGAAATCCATCAAATGGATGTCTTGGTGGCACTAGAGGAAAAGTCAGGGGATCACCAAAGCCAGTAGATGTCATCTTCTAGGGGACCATGAAGATGTCTGTACAAAGTTTCAGGCAATCCATTCAATAGCTGTTGAGATATTTCACTCTGGACCGTAGTCTGGACTGACCATGTGGTTAAAAGCATGTGCAATCCACCTGCATTCAAAGCAGTGGAGACATTTGCACACCACAAACATAATGGAGGACCTTGTAGAATGACAGTCCTGGCTACCCATACCCCACAAGAAGAGTATAAAGATACTTTAATTTTACTAACATCATCTTTTAGTCCCCTCAATCATCAAATGTCGGACTGGGGCTGGCCCTGCTCCTGGTGTAGTGTAACCTGATCATTAGCAAAGAAATGGATGCTATTTGCGGTGATCAAGTAGGAGTAAATAAATAAATAAATACACTGTGAGCCACAAAATGGGGCCAAGGAGAAAAAAAGGCAGTTAGAAATCCATCAGAATGTCATTTTGTGTGTCTCTGCCTCTCCCTCTCTGCCCATCCAGATAGAACATCAGATCATTGCAAAACCTCACTCCATTAACCTGTTCATAGGTTGCCAGAGAAGTTGTATTTTCACCTTTATATCAACTCCCCCTGCCTATGAAGCACATCCACTCCCCCCACCTTCTTCTCCTTCTTCGCTACTTTTGGTCTGTCTGAGTAAGTTCCACAAAAGATAATTTCCTTTTTCAAATTACAGCAGGTCTTTTCACTGACCGAGGCATTGTGATAATGCAGTGTGGGAGCAGAGGTGTGTCTCTGATGAGGGGTGAGGAGCAAATGCACTGGCCAGCACTAATGTCTTGTCAACAGCGTCCATGGACAAAGGGCACCTATAGGATACTGCACTGCTTCCAGACTTGCTGAGCAGGAAGCTCAACAAATTCCTCTACAGCATTTGGGTTACAGAAAACCTCAGTATGATTGGCTGACACTCGCCTCACATAACTTGTTGGTGCATGTGAAGGTACAGTATGTGTTGTTGAAATAGGCAGAAAAAAAAGAAAAAACAACAACTTTGGATAGGAAGCCTCAACAGGATGTGTGAATGACTTGCCGGAAGCAGCTTGCGGGCTGTCGTGATTCAAGGCTAATCGCCTCACAGTCCAGTCCAGGCATGAAACAGAGAGGAGGAGGTGTCCAGGTACGAGGAATACTTTGATGTGTTAGAATTCAAGGCATCTACGTCTTGCCTTGAGCAGGATAAATCCATTATGCCTCGGGTCACAGCAGTGCACATAGAGGCACAACTCACTTCAAAATAAACTGCTTATGGTTGGCGAGAATAACACAAACAGCCTTCAGAAATAACATCAAACTCAGGCCAAACTGAATTAGAACATCCAATTTGGGGACGAAAAATACCCCAGATATTGAAAGAGAATAACACAATTAGATTATCAAAAAGCGGAAGGTTTTCCAGCCAGACTTTTACAGTTCATCCTGGGTGTTTTCAAGATCGAGCAGTTTTCATTACAGTCTGTCAGCTTTCATTATGAAATGAAAATCTAATTTTGTGTGAATTATCTGACAGTTTTGCAGACTAATTCATCCTGTCAAGATAAAGCCCTAGCAAACCCACCAGATGGTGTTTGTGTAACCCGAGGAAACTTTGTTTTTGGTGTGCACATATCATTAAATGCAAGACCCTTCCTGATTTAGATCTAAATATGCACTGTGTTTTGTTCTGTTTTTCTTTGGGAGAGAAGAATATTGTCTCTACCAATCTCTGATTAATATCTAGTTTGATTTAGATAAACTTAAAAAAAGAGGTGAGTTTATTATTGCCCTTCAATTTATATTCACTTAATTTTAAAATATTCTTCAATAAATAAAAGGGAGAGATACTACAAATAGAAAGCTGCAACTCTGGATATGGTTGAACTGAAATTTTAATATAATAATAGCCTTCCATTTAAAAATAGGATTGGTGGTCATTGTCATCACCTCAATAAGATGTCTTCCTAGACCACAGCTAGAAAATGCCATTTTACTAATATTATTTTCTATTTCACATGGCTGACCAGGGAATTTATTCCAGGGAGGAGGAGTGGGAGGATTTTAATCAACAGCTTCAGAGGCATCAGTCTGTAAAACCTGCAATGAAACCAGCTATAAGCTAATAACCTACACATTATAACCCACCTCAAAGAATTTCATTAGTAGGAGTTACACTGGAGAAGTTTAATGTGCAGAATGATTTAAATGCCCCCCCTCTTCCTGAAAGGAAAGCAATTTAGGGGAAAATATTATTATACCAATAGTTCTTTTTTGGGGGGCAGATTTATCAGATTTATCAACTTCCTTATTGAGAGTTAGATGACAAGACTAATACCAGTCTCATATCTGCACAGTATACATGGAGCTGACTCTAGCATCCAGTTAGCTTAGCACAGTGCAGAGACTTACTGTATCGTCTTTCTACTTCAGTTTATGTTCAGATTAAACAAACAAGATCTAATGTGCTAAATGGTGAGCTTAAGAGGTGCTAGTAGGCAGGCTAGCTGTTTCTGATGGACAGAAAACTAGCTAAGGCTAGCTGTTTCCCTGTGTTTCCAGTTTTTGTGCTAAATTAAGGTAACAGCTGCTGGCTTTAGTCATATTTACTATACAAACATGGGAGTGGTATTTGAGGTGTTCAGCACATGCACAAATTAATATTTGGGTGCAGAGCCATTAACTATATAAACAGAACTTGTAAAAGCCAAGTTGCACTGAGCTGAAAATAACAGCTGAACGTACTACCGAACTGAAGACAATCACAATCAATGCTGAGAGGCAGCGTTATGAACTGACTGATGAACATAATGTACATTTGAATGGTGATGTGGCTGCTTCGCTTAGAAAAAAACAAACTATGTAGTCAGTAACTATGAATCTTTGAACTGGATTGATTTATAATTTTTACCATTAAGTGGTATCTATTTTCTCATTTAACTCAATGAGAAATTAAGCATGTTTCCAAAAACGTTGAACTACTTCTTTAAACATCCATATCACTCAAACCTGAGCTTACAGTGACAGAGAATATGACTGGAGTGAGGATCGCAGTGGTTATAGGTGGTCGTGACCACTGCCAAACTCATCCCATGTGCATCCTGCCCAACTCATTTTACTGCAAAGAATGAAACACCAAAGTCAATAGCAGTACACAGAATTGTTAAACAGCCAGCCCTCAGATCCTCACTGCGGTTTCCAAACACACTGAATACATTTCCATTCAACTTTTGTGAAGGTCTTTTATGGGAGAGCAACAAAACCCAGAGGAGCTATGGTATGAAAAGATCTTTCATTATTAATAGAATATTAGCCCACATAAAGGTGAATGACTGAAGGATTGTGTTTCAACACTGCAGGGGCTATAAAGTGCACAGAGGTTAATTCTCTGATCCAAGGGTAGATTTGTATCATTGTTTGTAGATAGAAAGGGCTTTTCCAGGGGATTGGATTCATGTCTCTTCTCTCTGTTCCTCAGAGCACTGTGGTGGATTGCCTGGTCTGATTAATCTTAATGAATTATGCAAATAGCCTTTATCTCAAATGATTTAGCAATGTTTCTGTATTGTTTTATTAATGCACTTTTGAATTACTCTGTATAATCACGTAGCCTTTCCTCAGCCGTTTGCTGTTTGTAATTCATCGCCAGCTCTTTATTAAATCCATGGTGGTCTCCGGCGAATTGCATGCAGGAATGAGAAATTAGTCATTACTGTAATTTAATGATTTCTAACCAAACAAGAGGCAACCTGGATCGCTAACCATAGCAGCCCTCCTCACTCCTCCCCATCAGCGCCGGTCCCTTGGGTCTGATCTTTGGGAGCAAGCCTTCTACATTTTTGCTTAATTAATTAAGTTTAGTATAAGGAGCATTCTGCAGTGAATGCACTGTTTCAATTACAGAGAGAAATTGACTTACAAAATATGAAATTCCCCGTAAAGTAGTGGTTTGTTTGGAGTCTAGACACCCTAACAATTGACAAAAGCTTTCTCTGCTTGAGTGTGTGGATTAATATCAAGTCTAGTATCAGCTGCCTTTTTGTTAAAGAAAACCATGTTCAGTGAGATTTCTGAAATTTCTTTTGACTGTCAGTCTTGCACAGATGGTATACTCATGTTTGTCTTGGACTCATTTACATGACAGCTATGGTGAAAATTTACACTTCAGAAATCTCACTTATTATCACATCAGAGTGATAGTATGATAGTATGCACCATGGTGCATACTATGGCAGCTCTATTCCCTTCTCTTTGGCTTCCAAAGAGAAGGGAATAGAGCTACATGTTGATATCAGTAATAATAGTAACTTCAGTATACAGAGTATATGTGTTAAATTTGATTGGACATTTTAGATGCCCTTGGACATCATACACTGAGAAGGCTAGCATGGTCACTGGGGTTAAATAATCCTTCGCTGTTATGCTTTGGTTAATGTCCATTTTCTCTCACTCCCCTGCTCCACACTACCTGGCTTGAATCCCTCAGGTTTATTTTCTGTAAGCTTTTAATGACATGCACTAACAGTGCTTTAGGGATTTCTTTCAGGTTGAACCTTATGGGAAATCATTTGGACCAACAACAACAACAAAAAGGAAATAAAAATAGTATGGCTTTGTTGGTGATGGGTAGTATTAACTTAACACAATAAACTGAGGCTTGGATAACAACATCTAGGTTTGGAAATGAATCAAATAGGATTAGGCTTGTTTTAGAGTGAGAACTAATTATCAGTCTCTCTGTGGACCAGGTTTCAGATGGCTTTTTGTGAAGTCTGTTCATTTTAAGAAACGGTGCAGTGAGATTTTCCTTTTTGTATTTTTGAACATGGCCTATTTCTGCATTTGCTGATTTTTGCATTTCAGCTACATCACGAACACAACCTTGATTAATTGTGAGGTTTTCTCCTCCTGCTTCTTTTTTTTTTAGATTATGTGCTTGACCTGCTAATTTTACATCTAAACATCTCCTGCCTAAACAGCATTGTGGCCCCATATACATAAAGCATTAATACTGGTTGTAAAAAACCCTTTTTTTCCATACAGTGATATCCATTGAGTTAGATTTATTGAGATAATACTGACATTTGTAATCAATGGTTGTCACCAAGCTTTGAAAACGACAGATACCATTAAAACATTTTGGCAGAACTCAGCTTTGTTGACCCTTGGTGACTTGTAGTCAAACATCATTACATTTTTTTATCATTGTGGTATTGTCTTTTGTCTTTGAAAAGAAGACTTGACGTCCTAACAAACTTAAGCCAAACACTCGATAGTTTCAAATCAACTAAAAAGAAACAGAAGAGATATCTGCTCCATAAGGCTAAAAGGAATGAAAATGCTTATGATCTCACTAGATCTTCAACACAGATAAGCATCAAGAGTCCTGGGGTTCTTTGTGGCAAGAAAATAACACAAAAGTTTCACATCACATGATTTTGCTTTAAGGGTGATTTTTTTTTCTTGTATAACCCACAGTCTTTTAGTCAATAATTATCTTCATGGTAGAGTCTTCTAGTCCATGGGAATAAAACTATAATACAAAGAGAGATTTGGTGGGCAGTAGAGTTCAGAGACAGCTACTGTTGATGCTGGATCTAAAGTCAGGAATCTTTTTGGATATGTAGTCTCGTATGATGCTCCGTGGTCCTTTTCTTCCATCCGTTCAGTGGAATGTCTGAGATTATTGTCCTCGTTGGTCCCTGGTTTCCACCAATCCTCAAAACACGTGATATCCAAATGTCCTGTGATGTCGGTCAAAGAAATAACGCCTGGTTCCAAGCATGGTTATCCTGGAAGCAGACGACTATCGTGTGACCTAGGAAGAGATGGAAAGAAAATATTAGGCTTGGGTTAAAATAAATACTTCCCTAAGGTTAGAAGATATTCATCATCATGGATGAAATGCTGATTATTGGTTTCACATGGATAACTACCAGCAGTCTCAGTGTTCTGTGTTGTCCCATTTATCCACCCTGACCTCCTCTTTACACAGACTTTGTTATACTACATCACTGGACCTCCTCCTTTGCTCCTGTCATAACTACTATGGCCACTAGAAGTCACCTATCAATAAAACATAACCATGGGTCGTAATAAGCCACTTGCACAGAGGACATATGGGCTTGTTTTAATACAGGAGGACAGTCTTGTTAAGCACTAATTAGCAAATGATAGCATGCTAACACTCTAAACTATGCTGGCTAAACATCAACAAGTTGTCCTAATGCATATGATAATGTTAGCATTTTTCTCAAATCACCATTGTGCTCAAATATAACCTAACAGAGGCACTAGCATAGCTATAGTCTCTTATTTATATTTTTGTCTACTGATTGACAGGTGAATTGAATAATTATTTAAGCTCTACATTAAAATGTGGCTATCTCATGAATTGTTTTAGTGCTGCACATCTAGTAATAGCCTATCTGTCAAAATTGTGACAGGTTCAAGGTGTGTGTTCAAGGTTTATATTCCCAGCTGGCATGTTTATAATTCAAACATCTGTGGTGTTCTACAGCAAAAGTGGGAAGACGGTGAGCAGCTAGAAGTCAGACATAAAGCAATGTACATCATGCTCAATGATTTCCATGCAAACAGTGGGAATATTATTATTCATGATGGCATACTGTTGGCATAAGTATTCTCAGACATTTTCATGAATATTAATCTAAAGGATTGAAAGATGCAGTTTGTACTGCTCTCACTTTAAGCATAACTCTAAAAATACTCTGGTAGGTGAATGTTGTTCCTTGTCGGTTTGCCCTTTAAAAGTAGAACATAAGTAACTTTTTGACTTGCCCTCTGATGCAGGAGGAACTATAACACACACACACACACACACACAGAGGGAGAGGGAGAGGGAGAGAGAGAGAAATACACACACACACACACACACACACACACACAGGAACCCAGAATATTTTCACATTGTTGTCATTCAATTAGCAGTTGGCGGGATCTCACCAGTCCAACCAACAAGGGGTTTACCACACACAACCAGTCTACCAAACAATACAATTCTAATATCTTGTGGAAGTGTGATTTTTCTGCTGCTTGGAACTGCACCTGAAGATGCAGTGCATGCTGTTTGGGGAGCCACAATTTAATTTACACTTCCATGTGACAATTTTCAGCAAACTTGGGTGTGACAGAGCATATAAGACTGATTTGGTCTTGCTACTGTTGCAGCAGCAGGCTGTGGACATGCATGAATTTAAGCCACAGATTATTGATGTATTGATAATTATGAGTAGAATTTGTACTGTACACATGTTCTAAGTTTTCTTTCTCATTATAAAAAAACCCCCAAATAATAAGAACACATAAGGAACACATTTTTTAGTGCAGGAGTAGCTTTGAAAAGGAATTTCACTTCATAAGAGAAATGTGGAAGGGATAAAAGAGTTAAGACACACACAATTAACAGAGCAGAAAAAAACAAAAAAGAAACATGAGGCTATATGGCAACAGAAACAAAATGTGACGCACAGTGAAACCTTATCAAAGCAATTAACAAGCTGTGGTGTTGTGGGTGTCACTGTGAGGGTTATCGGTGAGTAAACACACAAAGGGGAATTGGGAGAACAGAAGGCAGGTCCTTAGGGTTTGATGCTTAAGCTGCTTCGGGATGAAAGACCACACTTGACTGGTCAGCTGTAGGTTCAAAGTCCGATTGACAAACAAACTAAGACCCTACCTTTGATGGAGAACTACTAAAGCACATGTGTGTGTGCATGTGCGCATGTGTGTGTATCCCACACACTAGATAAAGCAATAAAAAAATTAAAAAACACACACACACACACACACACACACCTCTGAATATTCAGTTTTAACTGCATGGATCTTGCCTGATTGTTTGAGACATCCATTGAAATATGACAGATACTACTTCAGTCTTCAGTGTTGATTTAAAATCACAACTGCATGGTCAATGTCAGCCTCCAGCAATGTCTTAATAGGCTATAAAAATAAATCATGAAGAGAATGATTTAGCTCCTCTTTCCAGGCTATCCATCGATTAAATGTCTAATTTCCTCTTTCAGGCTTTTAACTCTTAAAATCAGTTTCATTTACACACTGTTCTTGACTGACAATATAGGGGATACAGGGCACTGAAAACAGTTTTGACACAGCAGGTTTGTTCAATTTAATTTTGTTTTAAACCAATCTTGATGATATGTGATTTCATACAATCATTTTTACCCATTTTTACCCTATGGTAACCATTTTACCATACATAAGTATGTGTGACCTTGTTGCACATCAGTAACAGTCGTCCAGACTGGGGTAAGTGGTTGTGTTTTTCTTTTCCTGGTTATATGCAGCCTATCTTAAGATAATGGTTAATACAAGACCATGATGGACTGTTAAAATTTGCTGTGCTCTCTCAATAATAATAGAATTGTCAAAAAATGGAAGTGCCACCTTTAAATGCAACTGTATTTGTCTGTGAAAACATACAGTATGGTCCAAGGTTCAGTTCAAGGCAGAAATACTAATACCATGTACCAGTGCTACTAAATGGACCATGAGGTGAGACTGTTTGGTCAACTGCTGTTTTGAACATCTATAGACACATGGAAAATTGAGCAAAATCAGTCTACTGGTTGAAAACCTCCAAATCAGTTACTTTAATGAACCATGAGGTGAGATTGAGATTGTTTTTCGTCAACAGCTGTTTCCAAGGTCAAATGTAAACTGTGACCCTCAACGATTGGTGGTGTTTCTGAGTGGGAAGCCAGTGAAGGATCACATTACTATTCAACCCTGTCTCCTAAAATCAGAATGAGCTTTATTTACCAAGTATGTGTGCATGTACAACAGTTGCTTTCAGTGTATTTACACACCATTCCAAAAGGACTTTTCAGAAAACAGACAAAAAGACATACTGCAAGATATTTAAACATAAACATTCAACTACTACGTTCATCTAAATAGGTGAAAAAATGTATTGTCTATATAAATATACAGCAGCAGTGAACAACAACAACATGAATAGGTGTAGGAAATAAAAGCACTTTGGTTAGGGTTAAGTCTCAAGTCACTTTTTCTCTATTAAACCAGACAATAATCTTTAGTGCTACGTGTGCCTAAACATAGCCATAAAAAATGAATACTGTTGTCACTACAAGTGGGTAGTATACAGCAGAAACTGATCTTTTGGTGGGAAACATATCTTTTCAGTGAACATTTCACTGATGTGTTCAGTATCAATATATTTGTGACACGAAAAATACATAATTTAATAAACATTTCCTCACTGTGTTGATAAAAAATATAATCCAGTAACAATTAGGTTACATTCCAAACGTATTTGTTATTGCAAACTAGTTGTATATAAAGGGTTTATCTACTGGGATTGGATCTATGGTGATTATATGAATGTCCATGTGTTTTGTAGTGAGGATCCCAGTGCAGGGGGAATTAACCACACCAAACTGGGGAGAAAGGGGGGTGAAATAAAAAGACACAGTAGTGCTGTTCAATAACTAGATTTCAAGCTGCTAGTGAGCATGAAGTATATTATTATGGCTATTATTATTATATTTAAAGTTAGAATACTATCTTTAGGGCTAGATACTATCTTTGATACATATGTTGTGGAGTAAAATTTCCATTTCCTTCATGTCATACAAACGTAGCTACCTCAGACAGCTATCCATCACCAACCTCCAACACATTCTCTATGAGCATCATAGCACCTGTCAAGTAGAAAGTCTCTGTGGTTCTTTTGCCTTCTGCCCCCTGATTGATAGGAAGTGAAAAGCAGGAACTGCTGGGGTTATAATTCCTGACATTACCAGCAGGACTATAAAACTAGCTGCTCCCCGACATGCAGAGAAAGAGGGAACAACTGGAGTTGTCCAAGAAGGGGCCTGCAGGGTGTTAAGACGTCTGATTTATTGATGTGACTTCATCATGAGGTGAAACGACACCATCATTTTTTATCAACGTTGCCACCGCTGGACATCAAAGAAGAAAGGATTTATAGTATTGAATGAGGCATGTTCTGCAGCTGAAGAGTTTGTTTACACGCTGGATATACAATATAAATACAACATTTTGCAGAAGTGTAGACTTTAGACTTTGACTCATATCCGACTTAAAGCAGCATTAAGTAGATTTTGGCAAAACATTATGGCCCTATAAAGTTGTTGTGGCAATCATTCTGGCTGACAGTTGCTTATTTTCACATCTATTATACATCTTCATTTATAAAGCACTTTTCAAAACTCATGTCAAGTGCTTCACACAAGGAACAAATTCACGCAAATTATAAAATCAACAGATTTTAAGACAGAATGGATTGAAAAAATCAGAATAGCTTTGCCAAAAATGCGTTAAGAAGAGATTTCATAATAAAGCAGAAAAGGTCGTACACTTAATATTACTACAATTTATTGCTTGGTGCTGAGCAAGTAGAGAACACTGGGGGTTTTGGAGATTTTTGGTTATGAAAAATAGCTGCCTGCTGCCTCTGGAAAGAGGCTGATGAGAGCTGGTAGACTAAAACACTGTTAACAACAGTTAAAGATCCTTTTCGACCTCTGGTACTGCTATGGAACTGTTTTTCTTTGAGTGGATGGCCTGTTTTGTTTCTCATGCGCACTCACACGGGTGACGCAATATAAATCCCTGCCAAGGATATCACACTATTCTACTAATCTGCAGGTGGTGGTGATGTGCCAAGATATGCTGCAATGCACCAGTAAAGGCAGGGAAGAAGACGACTGGTAGCAAGTAAACACAGACATGAACAATTCTGGAATTTAAATATTTTTTAAAATTGTCCTTGCAAATATTTTATGAGGAAAGAAATGCACTCAACACATTGTGCATCTTTATGTTGCAACCCAGAAAGATAAAACAGTGAGGCGAAAGATGCTAAAATACTCTAGAGTAGAGCAAAATGATATTTTTCAGTGGATTTGCCACTTCAAGAGACCCTTTCGCATCCATGTAATTATTTGATGAATTTTTCTTATAGAAATATTGATTAGTACAGCTTTAATCAACACAAGGACAAGAGACTTGACTTGGATTTCGATTTTAAAGTGCTTAAAGACAGGTCTATAACCACACGCCTTGAATAGTAGTTGTCAGTCCTATACAGAGAAAGAACTTGGTCTTTGTTATGAGAAAATGTTCAGATTACTACATGTAATTTTATTAATCAGCATTCATAGACTTGATGACTTGTACCTGTTTTGAAAGTCTGTCTGCTAGCTAAGACTTCAACTTTGAATTGGACAGCTAAAGATTTGACTTGCTCACACAACTTGTGACTTAACGCAGCTCTGGTATCTTATACAAAAAAGTATAACAAAATATCTCTCAAATCAGCCAGAATCCCACCATATTTATCCAAATCTGGAGATTATGCAGTGTTGGTTAAATTTTTTAAAGCCAGACTTATATGCCCAGAGAGCAAAACAGTCACTACACCAACACCATACTTGTGAACCTGAGCTCCATCCTCAGCAGAGCCCTCTGTTCATACCTCAGAATGATGTTAACTGTCCAGGAAGCTTGGGTACAGAGCCCTCTAGCATACACAGGCCGTCCCTTGCTGACTCTCTGTGGGAGGCTGCAAGGCCATGAGCATGGAGCGACCCCCGCTGACTCCCAAATCAAATAAGTCTCGAGGTTCTGACGGGTTCTACTAGCCACCTGGACCCCTGCTTGTCTCTGCCTCTGTTTCTGCTTTCCCGTGGCTGTGTGAGAGGCCATGAATTATTAACCCGGCTAAAATAAAAAGCTCTGCTTTGTCCAGGCCTCCTGTAGCCATGAATAATGGAAGAGGCAGCTCAACTACAGGCGTTTGGTGAGTCAAACACTGGGCCGTGATGGATGGCTAAGGGCCCACTGTGTCCCCCCCTCCTCACCTACCATCCACTTCAGGTCTACCACACCCTGAAACCTAAAACACACGTCCAGATAACCTCTATTAATCTCTAGAAGCACTACAGCTTGAGCCCTCCTGCCCTGCCTCAGCACATCCCACTCAACGATTTGGGCTTCCTTGAAGGATTTTTGTTTGTTGTTTGTTTGTCTTTCTCCTGCCTTCGCTTGCCTTTGTTTTGCTTCTCGCTGGCATTTTTGAAGCCATATGCAAGCTTGCACTGACTTTTTAAAGATAGGACCCAACTCAAACCTGCTCTCTCTTTTACCCTTAATGCTAAAACCATGAGGATGAGATGGATACACATGAGCTGGATTGCTGCTCAGTCACCAATAATGTTTTGTGATTGCCCAGAGACTGAGTTTTGTACTATTGAAGTCACTGGTGTACAATCACACTGTTTATTACAGAGGTGATAATTGATTTTCCATTTCCATAGTTGTCATGTGCTATGTACGTCCATATTTCATTTCTCACTTAAACCACCAAGTGAGAATTTTGAGTCTCATAATCATAATCTTATTTCTATATTTACATCTGTATTTTTTGTTCTCAACAAAAAGTTTACTTCTGACCTTATTATCTCCAAGAGAATAACTCTGACATATGTCAAACCATATAAATCAGATTTTTGTGAAATTATACAGTAGGTCTATGAGGAAACAAGACAAATGTCTTGTTGCATATGTTAATGTGGCACATCATGTATATTCATGATATTCACAATTTTGCCACTAAATAAATATTCTGTTTAGTAGTTAGCGTCTGTTTTAAAACACATTCTGATCTCACCTTGTGGTGAGAACTCTTTAAGCAAGTAATGATTATTGACAAGAGCAGTGGCATCATAGAATAGACAGCAATTCTCAGGATATTTTTAAATGATAATTACTGCAACATTGCAACTTAATTGTCATAAAAAGTGTTTGTCAGTCTACAATCACAAGTTTGACAAAATCATCTTAATGTCATAATGTCATAACTAAATGTACTAACACACACACTGAGACATGAATATATTGTCTCAGGTTATCTGCAAAAGTAAGTCTTGTGCACATTCTACATTTATAATATTTTAAATAGTTCTTTATTCCTTTAGGAATTTTTTAATTAAAAACTAACAGGTCAATAAATGTGAGTCCTTCCTTTTCAGACAGCCTTGGTCTGGTTGCTTAGTCTACACTGGAGTTCAATTGATTGCATTCACATCTAACTAAATAAACCGAATCGAGCAGGAAAACACAGATTTAAAAAAAAACCCAAACCAGACAGGTGAGGGTCAGAAAGTATCTTAAGGGCATTTTGAAACCTATAGCTTGTTTGCTCTGGTGAAATCAGTGGATGAGTTGGTTTACTTATTTTCCCTTAGTCTGTTTTTTTTCCACACAAAAAAACACAGGAAGAAGCTCCTGAGTAAGGTCCGATCTGACTAAATAACAAAAAGGGAATGCACTTCATTGTTTGTCCTGGTCAGACCTTGTTTCAGTCTGCAGCTAGCTGTTAGCAACTGTTGATCTTGCTTATCCACTCTCTAGTATGCAAAGCAAACTATGCTATGGGAGCAGTTTACTTATATATTGTAACAGCAATGCATGGGAGTGGTTGTCTTAATTTTGATTATAGGAGCAGCCTCACCAGAATATCCTGCTGTATCACATTGCCCTCCAAAACTGAACAGTTAGCTGATGGGCTCCCAAATTGCTGACTACCTGCTCTACTTGGCTTAGCCAAATAAGCAGCTCAAGGAAAATACTATAAATTGACTGTGGCTACACTTTCACAACAAAATGTGAGATATAGCTAAATAGATAGTTGAACCTAACTCACCTCTTTCTACTGTTGAAAGCCGATTGCTTCAAGAAAACACTTCACTGGCTCTCCCCCATGAGTCACATTTTCCTCTCCTGCTGCCTCCTACTCTGCCTGCTCTACTCTGCTCTCATCTGAAGTTGATAAAAAAAAAAATCTCCAGTGCTCTCTGTGGCTTTTCTTTCTTTCTTTTTCAAACACTTATCTAGCCCTCCTCCATTATTCTAGGATGTTGTTTTGTTACAGCTATAATCCAAGGTCGTGAATTCTGCAATTCTTCTTGTTTCTTTGGCCCTTAGAAATCTTGGGAATTTAAGCGTGATAATTTAAGAGTACTTACTGTCTGGCCACAAATATTTTGTGAATTAAACCTACCTTGGTCGTCTTAACTTTGTTTCCTGTACTGCAACTCCATCCTTTGAGATCTGGCAGCACTTTACACTCTTCCCCGTCCATGCAGGGATGCATCTGGCACCACCACTTCTGTGCAACTATGGATGCTGTGAGGAAAATACAAGAAGGAAAACAGGAGAAAAAAAGAAAAACGTTACCAGAGGCAATTAACAACATGGTGTTTGAAAGTATAGTTCTGCCCTGGCTGAAGCAACAAGAAGTGCCTTCAGCTTCTATAAACTTCACAGTGATTGAAGAGGGTGCCTTTTGATCTCTGGCTGACAGTAGAGGCCCGTCAGACCTGCCCCGGTGTGTTTTCAGGTCTGAATTACCGGGCGTGAGTCAATGTCAAGCTGGTGAGTGTTGTGAGCAGGTGCATTCAGTGTGAGGAGGGTGGATGCTTGTATGTAGGAGTGGTAATAAAATGTGCAGCAGAGGTTGGCATGTCAGGGTCTCAAGTTGCTCCAAGGAGGCCTACAGGGGAGAAACAGCTTCATCCTTTAAGTGAAAAGAGAACTGTCAAAACTGAGGAAGCCCCTGTCACAGCCTCTACAGAGAAAGGAGGAGATAGGGATCGATTCACCTGTAACTGAGGCCACTTTTGACATGATATCAAATGGCCTGGCCTTCTGTCTACTCTGCTGAACACAAGGTCTGATACAATCTCAAAAACAGATAAAGGATGAATGAAACGGTGGGCAGTTTGATTTTGAAGATTATAAAGCCTTCGGGACACACAACAGCAGGATCCTGAAAATCCCAACACTGTTTTTTTCTTCTTTCATACAATAAACCTCTCATACCTGAATAATCACTGAAATAAGCACCAGAGGCACAGTGACAGGTGTGACAGTTTTGCAGCATACCACATTTCCACCCTAATCAGAACTCGGTCTCAAATCATTACCAAAAAACTGTAATGAGAAGCCTGGCATACCGTCTACGCAAGATGGAGCCGCTCTTGTTGTTCCCGCCACCTGTCCAGGAAAGCAGGAGCACTTGACAGTCTGGGATCTCTCTTCGATCTTGTTCTTGTTGCAGCATCGGTGTGCAGCAATTACCTCACAGGTTCCCGCCTTCACATGAACTAGAAGCACAAAACATACACAATGGTTAAAAAGCATGTGACGGCCCTCTGCAACAGTCACTGCACTTTTATTGAAGTTTTTGGCACAGAGGAACAAGTAATAATGCATCAGTAGAATCAATTCATTGTTGGTTTTGGTCTTTTCAAGAGATGTATTGAAATTCCACTTGATACAAATTTCATACACAAACCTTGAGCAAGTATTTTGTACAAAATTGTGTACTTAAAGAATTGTTACAACTTTTGGGAGGTGCTTTTATTTTCTTTCTTGCAATCAGTTAGTTGAGAACACTGTAATATCATTATGTTAACTATGAAGCTACTGCCACCAACCTGTTAGCTTAGCTTAGCACAAAGATTGAAAATGGGGAAACAACCAGCCTGGCTTTTGGTGCATGCATACAAGCTACAACAGTTCGGCAAGGTAGCTGTCACGCACACACACACACAAGGCAGGCACTATGTCCCAGGATTCTTAGATGTTAAGCTTTTGATATATGTGGACAAAGCCAGGCCAGCTGATTCCCCTTATCTCAAGTCTAATGCAAAGCTAAGATAACTGCTAGCTTTAGCTTTACCATACAGATAATAGTGGCACTGATGTTCACATCTAACTTGGGAAGAAAGTGAAAAAATATTTAATATTTCCCAAAATGTTGAATTATTCCTTTAAACAAACTGTAAGGCTGTGCACTAAATAGCCTTCATCTACTGTACTGCTCATTATTAATATGAATCTCCAATAATCATGTTCAGTGTTCAATATATAGGAGTCTTCCTTGTCAACCAGTCATGTATTATGCAGATTCAAGGAGGCTGTTCATAAAGTATAGAATATACAGTACTGTGAAAATGTTCAGTGCAGAAGAGACGAGGAAGAGAGATTCTCGGTTTGTGTACTGCAGTGCTCACAAAAGCAGGTGGTAAAACTTTAATCCGGCATATAAATCTAACACTACAGAAGGTCGAACGAGGTTTCCTCAGTGGTGTGCCTCCATGTCTCATTTGATATAACGAAACTCCTGTGAGGATGTTTGAGTAATTTCTCAGCATGGTCTTGTTTCAAACGTCCAAACACAATGGCTACTTGAAATCCAGGTCATCCCCCAGGTGGAAGACCTGGGTTTTGAACCCTAGTATAGCCCCACCTGTCCACGTATCCTTGAGCAACACACTTAATCCGCTGACCCTGAACCCCAACCAGAGGGTGAACACAGCACTTCGACGCTGGGATACAGCTAATGAAGTTGCATAACGTTAAAAAAAACAAAACGCGTATACTTCTAGAAAATGACTTAATTCACATCACTAAACTGCTTATTTACGTTAAAGAACATTACAATATCAATTACAAGGACACTGTTTTCACAACCGCAACCACAGGCATTAAGCTGGATCAAATATCAATACTGCTCTCCATTTTATATTCATTACTTTCTGCATAGACTCATCACCATTCTCTGCATGTCTGTGTATTTACACGTAACAATCAGGATTGGATGGGTGGTGGAAAAAAAAAATTAAAAAAGCATTGAAAAAGTTTGGACATACCTTTCAGATAAGCCTTAATTATGCCTGCAAAGATTTTCAATTTGGAACTTGACTTGAAAATAGATTGCAGTGAGCTTCCATCTTCCCATTAGCTAGCAATCCAGAAATCTCATCTACAACATTAAAAACATTTTGCTTCCAATCAATAAGGTGCTATTCACATTCCCACAAAAGGCAAGACAACAATTGCCGATTGAGTGCTTTTCACTGAGCAGAAACTTACTGATGCAAAAACAGGTCAGCCTTCATGCCCTTGATGTGATTATCTTTAAGCCACCAGCACGCCCCCCGGTCAAAGTTAATTTCGAAAGTTGGAATAGCTTGGATAGAATATTCAAACTTTGTTTAAGAGATAGATGTGCGTGGACAATAGGTAATCACAAAAGGTGAGATGAGCAAAGACAATCATTGTAAATCAGATGATTATAAGAGGGAAAAAAATGTGTTTGCTGTCACTGTCTTGAAAGTGCTCACTAATTCTAACAGTCCAGCATTACAATCAAGACTGCAGTACAGTAAGATATTTTTCTGTTACTCCTACAGTGTAATTGATTTACCTGTCCAAAAAGAAGGTGTTAGGGGACAGTTGTCACACTCGATACCTTTAAAACCTCTTAAATCTTGTCTGCTATTCTTGCACAATGATGTGCATCATTGGCTGTAGTTTTGCTGTATGTACGCCCACTCTGCTGTGGTGCGAAAAGGAGGAAAGAGAACTACAGCACAAGCTCCGGCTGGGCCCGGCCGGGGACTCTCAACTCATTAAGGTGCAGGAAGTGGTTGGTCGGGGCTGCTCGTGTGGAGAGAACTGCTGATTAAAACTGGAGCTGTTGGCCAAGGTCGCTGACTCTGAGGCTGGACCTAAAACCACCATGCAGTGTGGACAGGATGAGAGGTCAGAGACCAGGGCACGGTGGTCGGCCTGAGCTGGTAACGATCCATATGAGAAGAAACAACCACAAATTGTCTGACTGCTGTTGTTACTACATACAAAGTATGGAAGACAATGGCAAAAAGGTATAAAAAGGAAAAATCAAACTCCTTTTTTAACTATTTATACCATTTTTCTTTCCTTTCTATTTAATGTATTTACATCAGCAATTATCTCTCCATTTAGTAGTTATATTGGTACTGGGAAAGTACACCATTCCCATACTAAATTCAGATTGCCTATTTAAGGGTTTCAGAGGGAAATGATGTATGCATATATGCATATCCAGCACAATTTCTTTCTCATGGACACATTAAGTCAGTAATAACAGAGCATCTTACAGTAGCTGCTTCACAAGTATTCAATTACAAAACAAGGTATGACTTCATCAATACACACAAGAGACACACTGTGTTTGTCACTTCAGTTATCAATCAGTTATCCAAAATACTCTTCCAAATCCCCCAAAAAATCCAAAAAAATCTTCAAAACAAGATATATAGATACTCATTTAAAAAAGGTGGAACTTAGTTTATGTAAATGTAAAATAATTCTGCAATATGAATAAAATTGCAAAATGTAACTGGGAAGCTGGGATAATTTTCTCAACTGTTGTTTCTAAAATCAACAATGAATTCTGAACCTCATTTTTTTAATGAATAGATTAGATTATTAATCATTAATTATGTAGCAAGCTCACTGGGTTTAAACACAACCACAGTATATCATGGTGATTTGTTTTTTCTTAAACATCATTCCAGTCAAACATACATGAGTATGAGCATACATATCTGCACTGCAGGTTTGGGCAGGTAAGAAGTCAATTTGTTGCTCAAGAACACTTCGACAATGGGAGGATGACCAATGAACCTCTGATTCAGTGGTTGTAAAATGGTCTGTCTAACCACCAGGGTCACCCTGTCACCCTGTTCACAGTACAAACCAGCTCTTTATATGGCATCAATGGGAGCAACTGGGTGTAAGGGTTGTGAAATGTAGCACACATGTCAGGAACACACATAGCTGTGTCCATGGCTCACAACACCTGGGATCAATACATTTCTATTAAAGCACTTAGGACTGTCATCAGTTAGAATCACTAGGCACTCACATCAGGGGGGGTGAGGGGGGAGATGAGAGACAAAGAAAGGTGAAAGGACAGAGACCACTAATGAGAACTGGCGTAAGGCCCAACCCTTCAGCCAATCAATACCACTCTGAAGGAAAGCACTCTGCTCCACAATCATATTCATTGATCCCCGATTGATAAATGCCAATATGAAACCAGAACCTGCACAGAGCTGGAGAGGATAAAAAAGAGGGAA
The DNA here is from genome assembly GCA_033238685.1 of Lates japonicus. Lineage (NCBI taxonomy): Eukaryota > Metazoa > Chordata > Actinopteri > Centropomidae > Lates > Lates japonicus. The sequence goes on from BRZM01000057.1 coordinate 1,734,397, forward strand.
AGTTCATTGTTCTACCCTTCACCTCATCACGTGCTATATGCCCAAACATGAGATACTTATATAAGTTTCATGTTATTATAACAACAAATGTTAATTATTTACATTAGAAAAGAGACTGTCAGACTGAGACTGGGTAATAAAACATGAAACCTGAATCTATATATTGTGACATTTATGCTGGCAATAACTGAAGAACATATCATTTGTTTTCATTTTTATTTGCTGCATAAATGCTATATTCTATTGTGTATTCTTTGTGTCCATTAGCAATAGCATCAGTTATATTATACTGGCTAGGACGTTTGGTATCATGGACGTAATCTAATACATTCCCTTTCATGTTCTATGACAAATAAACAAAAGTTCTTATGGCTCCTTTTTGGTGTAAAATTCCCTCTTCTTTTGAAGTCATTACAGCTGTAAAGCTGTGTGAGTCAAGGCAAGCAAACGTCACTGACCAAATAACTGGAATTTGAATCGCAGATATAACTCAAAAAACGTAAACTTCCATAACCAGTTATTCAAGTTTGTCCCAGGTTCATATTTCAGCATTATGATACATTCACATCTATCCTCGCCTAGTATAACATGAAACTGTGTTTATATATAGCTTGTTCGCACTGCTTGATTTATGCTCATTGCCAATGCTTTGTGCTACATTATTACTAATACAATTGATTCAGCCAATTTAAAAGGAGCAATACACCATTTATTTGTGTCTGGTTTCACATGGAAACAAACAGATACAAACATGTAACACAGCTTTTTATTTAAAGGTGACAAATATGTGATTCATTCATACATGTATTTTTCTATCTCTGCTTTGTGACAGGTCTGTTGTGACAGCTGATATTGAACACCATAAAGAATTCAAGGGGGTGCCAAAGTTACATTAATTACAACTTATATATTTGACAGCTTTTTAATAAAAGTGAAATGTTTATTGTCATGAACTGGAGGAATCAATAAACCAAGCATGGCAACAAAACAGGATATGAACACATAAACGTAATCCAACACAGGAAACAAAGGAACAACAATCACATACATTGCTCTTTTTTATGATATGTGACAGATTAACCTAAACTTAAATTTAAGTGGTAAAAGATGTGGTTTCTGACAAGCAGTCAGTTATCCCATTTATAAAACTACTGCGCATCAAGCACTGACAACTACACAGCATTAGGTGGTGGTGAACGGTGTGGAACATCTAAAAGCAGAAAATATAAACCTGTCATTACTTTCATGAGGGTATAGGGCATTTATAAATAAGAGTGTGTAACATGTGAGTGCTCTGACACAAAAAAGGAAGAGTTGACGGATGCACTCTCCTTTCAATTTGCTTATTTTACCTGTCACATTGCCCACTGCACTCTATTTGACTTCATGTTTGTCATGCAGCAGTTTGCTAATGTGATGACAAAAGGCAGGCAGGAAAAAGAGAAACCATTTCTCTTGAGTATATTTATAAAATGTCTTCATGAGTAAATTTGCATCCTTGTAGTGGGTGGACATTTTGCTTTTCACCAACACGTTTTTGTGTAAAACTGTTAACTACAGATAGCAGTCAAGAAAAATCAAGCCATAAAACACATCTGTGAGATGAACAGGGATAAGGAAATTATCGGTTTAATTCAACAGCTGCATAAAATAATAATAAAGAGATTTGAATGGATTACATTAATAACACCGATTATACACGGATGGATTTTGTTAGAAAGTGAGAGAGTCACAACTAAAAAAGTGTACCACTGACTAGGTCTGTTGCAATTACAGTATTACATAATCAGCTGATTGCGATTTTCCATAATCATTAGAATTATTTCCATTCATCTGTATATGAACAGCTGGATGAAACAGAACATGAAATGTTGTACTTCCACATCGTTTTCCACCATTTAGGGTTTGACTGGTGCTCTTTTAATGATATCAACTCATTGTGTTCCCTTTTCCTGCTATGGTTTAATGTCACCTAAGTGGACTGTTTACCTCGAGGTGCTTTACTTCTGATATTCAACTGACTGCATTTTGATGAGGATCTATTGACTATTAACATAATGGATTTAGTTGTGAAGCCAAACACCACAGCGCCTCTGTGGGCACATTTTGGTTTTAAGCCAAATGAAAAAGGAGAGCCCAATAAACTGGAGGAAGTGACTTGTCAGATCTGGAGCAAAAAGGTGGCAGTCAAAGGTGCTAATATAATCTAAATGAAAAAGAAAATTAACTTGTATGACAATCAGTTGTCAAGTAAAATGTCATGGTAGTGACAGCCTTCCCACTATAGATCCAAGGTCAGTCAGACATTTAATGTTTTTTCTTGTTGTTGTTGTTAATGTACTTGCAGTGTTTTGATGCTGATCTCTGCAAAAATTCACGTACATAAGCAAAATATACATTAAAAATAGGATGGAATTTGTCCTCTAACTCAAAATAAATCAGGTCCTAGCTCAGAAAGCCCTTCAGAAATTCCACTGGAGACTAGATCTTATGAGACTGCTCTGTAAATTCATTTCTGTACTGAAACTTGTTGCCTAGTCATTGGGTAAAGTGATCTCCCGTTGTCCTTTTCACAGAACTAATCATACAGGTTAGAACGAAGCCACGGGTCGCTTTCAGATCCTACAGCAATCAAACAATTGATCTAACATTCAGGTAGGGAGGCATCATGAACAACACACTGTTCGAACTGTCAGCTGCTTGACTGGCTGTATCAGCTTCACCTGGCCAGTCAAGCACAAGATACAGTAATAGGAGCACAACAGGGGATACATGAAAAACAGAAGTGCAGCATTCATTCTAATGCTGACAGGGAGACTTCACCGACTGCGACAAAACTGAATTATAAATATTTCTTGTGCCAGTTTAATGCACTGGATGTTTCAATTGTCATGGCGACAATAAGAAGCTATTCTGTAAAAAAACAAAAAAAAAAAAAACAAAAACAAAAAAACATCTCAACCAGATGTCTATTGTAAGTCTATTACAAAGTGCTGAAAAGAATCTGACACTGAAGTAAAATTACGTATGAATTCTTTGTGCAGCAATTTTGGGAAACATCTTTCTAAAACTGATTTCTGAAACAAGGTAAAATATATCTGGAGACATATTATAATGGATACTGACAAAATTCCTTCTCATTTTGAAATGTTTGAATGCTCAATAGAGCATTAGGTGTCTTGTAAGATGAGTGTTTGTTAAGATAGAGACCATAGCAAACTGCAAAACTGTAAGCTGAAAGCACAAGACAGACCTGCCTTAAAAACATAACTTAATATCGCAAAGCGCTCATTAGAGTTAACATACATCGGAAATGGCAGTACAGTTTGTGTTACATTTGCAACCTTTTTTCATCTCGCTGTTTCATGTATGCAGTGAGACCTTTATGTAAATCCAAATCAATTATATATAAAAGTGATACAGTTAGATGGCATCAGTAGTTATCAACTAAACAAGTACAATCTGTAAAACCCAATCAACACAATCTCTCTTCCTCGTCTTTTCTGCACTGAATATTCTTACTAGAGTAAACGTGCCATTTCACTACACAGATTATATTAGAGGTGATAAAATTTCGCTTACATCACTTTAGTTTTTCTCTGGATAATTTTTTGTGAAGATTAAACAAACAGGACATTAGAGGTGCTGAAAGGAAGATTTTGTCACCTTTGGATAGTCTTTATACTAAACTAAGCTAACTAGCTGCTGAAAACATATCTTACATTCAACTTTTTGAACATGACAAGAAATGTATCTTCCATCTTACTCTCAGGAAGAAAAGATAATAGCATAAATTTCTTCATGTTAAAAAGTTTTCCTATATTGATGTTTTTAATATAGTTAACTTCATTCTGATTCTATCAACTGTTGATCTATTGCAGCAATCAAACAGATAATTCTTTTTTGTTTTGTTGTGTCACTGAGTCACCGTGGCTATCTAGGCTTGCCACCTACATACCATTATATAGCTAATTACAGTACAATAAAACACCTCTACAATATGAAATTCATATACAAAATAAAAATACACTTCTTTAAAGCACAGTGCATCATTATGCAGCAGAAAAAAGTTCTATAATATTGCATTCTGTAATATCTCAGGATGGTTTAGGTACAAGAAATAGATAAATATAAGGTTGCCTTCAAGATGCTTAGTGGTTAAAGGTTTGAATTCATCAAGGAACTGCCATGATAAATAAGAAAGACACAAGTCTTATCAATGACATTACACCGCCTCAGACGGGAAAATGTTGAATGAATATGCAACCGCAGTTATTACCCGCTCTGATGCTGATTCACTGACATCAAACCTTCATAGCTGATGATGGGGGAGCAAATATAGGCTTTGTGAACCAGAATCAATTCACAGCAAATCACAGATTAGGTTGTACAACGATCTGCTGTGCACTCCTGCATGTCTCCACGCCTGCTCAGGAGACTGTATGAATCACTTATGGCGGGCAATCAAGAACATGGTCATCCCCAGATGCAAGTGGGGTCAAATCGCTTCGCACTTGCCACATGGACCCAATCACGGGAAGCCGGCTTAAGTATCTAAAAATATTCAGTCAAATTAACATCAAATCCATTATATTTCTTGACCGCCTTGTTGACATGAACACATATCGTGACGAAACAAACCTCTTTTTTATCCACTGAGCGCGAAACCTTAAGTCTAGCCAGTGGGCTTTCACCACCATGAAGGACAGAGCAAAAATATACAGTGTGTATTTTCTTCTTTAATCCGGCTCATGCGAAAGTGCTGCGAGTCTGCCCTGTCGGCAAATGCAGGGCAGATCAACACTGAAAACAAGTCCGTCCTGTACAGGCAGACCGCAGAAACAGCATCCACATAAAACAGAGGTTTTAGGCCATTCAATAGAACACTCCATGAATTAGTAATGATTCAAATCGTACTGTTGCTCAGATACCGATAACCCATTTGACTCAAAAGCCTCACCATACTGAACACAACCAAACAGCATATTTCTCCGGGTAAACCCAGCCAGGCATGTGATATATTTTTGACTTCAAACACCCAGAATACTTCAAAATGTGAGCATGTGTTAAAAAATGAATCCAGGTGGAAAACTGGCTCAAATGACCACATTAAAGATCTTTTAATCTTGCAGCAAACAATCCGGGACACGCTGGGGTATTGGACACTGAAACATTCATTACTTTTGCCCAGTGAAACACGAGAGCCTTAAGACCAGTATTTAATTGGATTACTGTGTTCCGGAAAAGACAGACTCATTTCTGCAGCTGTAAACCTGCTGGGCTGACAGTCAGGCCTTAGACCCAAAATAAATCCATGTCTGAGGGAGATGCTGAGCGAGTTGGTTTAAAGGGAAATTTTAGTATGGATCTATATGGATATTATTCTCTCTTATTTTGTCTTTTATCAACCCAGGTCTAATGATATTCATTCCACCTCCTCAGTTGTGAGATGAAAGGATTAAACAAGTCTGTAAAAGGCACTAACTGAATGGGAGCATAACATGTAATCTCCCAAAAATTAAAAGGGACAAGTGTGGGGAGGATATTCAATTGGCCCAGATCTAGCTTTTCAGTCGCCCATAGCTGCATCTTTCAGCTTATTGTTTGGTTTTCAGTCCACAGAATACCTCTTTGATTCCTGCAGATGCAGCGGGCAGCAGTTTTCAACAAAAACACTAATAAACTTACCGTATCCAGTACAGCGGACTTACAGACACAGTTAGCAACAAGCTGGTGAGACATAGTGCAGCATTTGGTAACAGCATAAGAGCTGGATATTTCCCTCAGGAGTTGGTGAAGACAAACAAGGCTAAATAAATAGGGATGTGGACAGTAACACAAGTTCAATTAATAATAATATTTGTTACATGTCTCTGGTTCAGTAAATAGCAACAGATTAGCATAATAATTTGTAAAATCATGTCATGTCCGTGTTGTATTTACAGCTTGTGTGCTGCCCCAAGTGGTGGAAGGTAATGTCTCAGTACTATAATTTTCTCACGTCAAAAGTTAATGCTTAGCAAACTGGCGACCATAGTAGGATGTTGTTGTTTGAGAGGTGGATTGTTGGTTGAGTTGTCCAACTTTGACACAAAAGACACTATTTCCTCCGGCCACTGTTCACTGGATTCATTGAGCCCTGAGACCGACCTGGTGGTGGGAAAATGGCATCGTTGCCAGACCTGAAATCAAAAGAATAAACACTAATTAAAGTTGGGCTTGAGTTCAGTTTTGGATTTGGTTTAAATGCTTCAATAAGTCAGACATTCTGATGTATCAGCAGGAGGGCTGTTCCGCGGAAGGCCTGGCCTGCTGACTTCTTTTTCAACTCTGGGGGCTGAGGCAAGCTGAGACACAACTCCTTCTGGAACATTTTATGAGAATAGGTAGCTAGTTGATAATCATTAAAGCCCTGGATCAAAGTGTGGTTTCTAAATAAGCAGTTTAAAATGCGCGGTGATAAATGTTTTCGGATTATGAATTTAAAGTGTGAAGATCTTTGGAAAGTTTAGCTGATAAAGGGGTTTGGGAGGCCAGGTAGTCATGACCAACACCAACAAACAATAGATCAGAATGTAACCTCAAAATTTATTTAAATCTGGTATTCAATGTAATGTTTGACTGGTCCAGCAGAAAAAGCTGGAGATGAGGAACTAATCTAATGTAATCTAATCAATTTACTGCAGAAAAAATAAGAAATCAAGTTGCAAGGATGAAGGCAGCTAAAGAAGCCGCACTTTTAGCAGGTAAGTTGGCTGTCAAAAATAAATTGTTTTATTGTTACTGATTAAGCAAGAAATATGATGCTCTAGCAGCAGACAGAGCATGCTTTTAATTCAATACACACTTGGCATTATGCTCCAGTCTCTGGGCCTGCTTAAAGAATACGTGTTTCTTCAGTAAACAGGCGCTGACAAGTCTGGGTTTGGTGGTAAGAGGCACAGCTGAATCAAGGAGACAGAACTGAGTTTAAGTCACTGGTGATTTTCAAGTCAGTGAGGCCAGCCAGCCATTCAGTGAAGTGGGCTACTGCATCTCATCATTACCCCACGGGTAAATGACCAGAGACATCTAGCTGATGCAGATGTCATTCTGAAACTAAAATATCATCTTGTGTGATCTCAGATACTTCATCCTCATGTGCGGCAACCCAACATGGATAACAATGTTGCTAAAACTAATGATGGAAAGTGCTTGGGTTCCTTTTCCATCTAATCTTAAACCTTAACCATACAGATGGCAGAATGTAGAATCATTTTTTGATTATTCTGATCATTTGGAACAACTGAAAAATGTCCTTGATCTGAAAAAAAAAGCTGCTACTCTGGGTTGTTTTGGAAGGCAATGAAAAAGAATATTTTGTCATTTATTGTGGAGGACTTGGACTTGGATTATTGCTTATTGGTTTGAGAAGTTTTCTGGGAGGCTATAGGAGGCTTATGATCCTTTCCCTAGTGTCCCTGTTTATCAAATGTATACAATAGAAGCGTTGAGCAAAAGTCACATTGGACAAACATGTAAGAGTTACACTACACTACATTTCAGTGGTTCCATACTCCTGTGAAAATTAACAAACCAAAAGTCAAGTCAACCATAACCCTGGCACAACATGAGGCTTTTGAGATTATACTACATGGGAGCAGCATGGAGCTTTCAGTACCAAAATAAGAGTGCAAGTATTGCTTGCTCCTCAGACTTTATCCTCATAGGCCAGCTTCCTGGTAGAGGAACCAGGTTTTCTTTTATTTTAATCTTTTACTCACTAGGTACAATCTTTTAGAGAGAATATAAAAGAAACAGATAGGTAGGCTCTCATTCCCAATTAACTATTAGCTTTAGTGGTTTAGATGAAGTCCGTGTCAGTACCATTCATCTGGCTGCCATGATGTTAGAGCCCACCACTGACTGATCAATTGGAGTCCCTCAAGGAATCATACAGCCTTATAAGTGAAAGGCTACTGAAGTTATTAAATCCAGGGACAGTAGCGGCAGCAGCACAGAGGAAGAAAAAGACTTATACACAGACTCAAAGCCTTCTGCAAAGAAAGTGTTGTCTTGACACGGTTACTCATTCTCTAGACAGTCGCTGAAAATGTAATAAGAGATGTTCAGACACATCATCAAAGAACCATTATAGTCTTTTTCTCATTTCATCACATACTGTTTTCTGTCACTTCTAGCGTATACGAATGTATGCAGTTTTCATCATCTAATCTTAACACTGCAAGATCCAATATAGGTTATTTTGCTACATTTTCTTCTCATGATCTACTTGATGATCTCCCATTGTTATCTGTCACTCCATGTATGGATCTATGGATCTTGAAAGTATGTTGTCTAAATCTTAAAATGTATGACACATGTTGAAAACGGCTGCTAACTAAAGCTGCGACTGTTAAATTTACCTCTTATTAACATTACATTTTATCAACCACCTCTTGTTCTGTCAGTCACCTTGCACCAGAACAAAAGCCCTCCTTTTCGGTGTAAGGTGACTGACAAGGCTAGACTATCAAACACTAGTTTGGTGTTCATTTTTAAGGAAGAATTAAAAATCACTTCAGTATCCATCTTATTTGTCTTTAAACAAAAACAGCAAAGCACCTCTGTTTTTGACTCTTGTTCTTTTCTCTTAATTTGTGCAGTGATGTGAAAAGGTAAAAGACATTATTTCAAAACAGCCTAACATTATTCTGACCTTCAAAAATGTTTGTTTATTTGTTTTTTTGTTTTGTTTTTCTCGACTTGATCAAGTACATTTATTGAGGTTGTTTTCTATGCTACTGTAGAATTTAATTGTGCCAATAGGCCTGAAAATATGGCAAAATGAATTAAAATTCTGCATTTAGTCAGTGTTTTTATTACCAATCCTAGCACATGTTTTCTATATAATCATCACTGGCAAATGAGACTGCATGAAGGTGATTACTTCTGACAGAAATGTTACTTTATGGCATATTATTAATACTTACACATGGCCACAACTAGAGATACAGTACATTAGCCTGTGTCATTAGCACTTACCAGGATCATGCAGACAACTATTTCTCCAAACTCTCCTTTCAGAATGAACACTTATTAAGGTCTTGAATGGCTGAGGGAATCTTTGTGACAGAAAATAAATGCTGCTCATAGCCGTGACCCTTTCTTCTAAATTTAATTTGTGATTGAATTGCTTTTGGTTTAGATTGAGTATGTTGCCTGGATCAGGTTCACAGGCAATATTTTGTGACAACAAAGACTGGGCATACAACACATTGGACTCTGACCCAGGATGCCAGGTTTTGTGCTTGCATAATGTTACAGTAGCTGAAGCAACTGTAGAGTTTTGACCACTAGTAGCACTTTGGGTAATGTTTTTGATGGGTAGGTCTCTGTTTTGTTCTGTCTTGCTCCTGTCTTGTTGTGCTCACAGGACATACACATATTCTGACAATGCTGGTACCTCAAGGATGTACAAAGTGTATTTTGTTGACTGAATCGGACACTCATGCCTTCTGGCGGGAGGTTGGGTCCATCAAAACCAAGACCTCCGCCCACAAGAACAGTTTCTTCTTCCCGTCAGAGTGCAGAACAGTTTCTTCTTTCCTTCTGCAACTGGGCCCTCAGCAGGATCTAGTTGAGTTTCCAAAACATAACTGTAAAAACTTTGGTTGCTATCCTTGATACCTAGGAACACAACCAAAATGTTTTGGGGATGTTAGTTTTGCAGATATATTCAATAAAGCTTTTCCTTGTTAAAAACATAATCTCTGCAGCATTGTATAGGTAAATGACCAGAGACATCTAACTGATGCAGATGCATCATTCTGATGAACTAAAATGTCCTTGTCTTGTGTGATCTCAGACTGCTTCATCCTCATGTTACTGACAGCAACATGGATAACAATGTTGCTAAAACTAATGGTGGAAGGTGCTTGGGTTCCCTGCATCTAAACCTAACCAAACCTTAACCATACAGATGGCAGAGATATGAATCATTTTTGATTATTCTGATCATTTGGAACAGCACAGAAAAAATGTTGTCCAGCCAGATCAGAAAAAAAGCTGCTATGGGTTGTTTTGGAAGGCAATGAAAAAGAACATATTTTGTCATTTATTGTGGAGGACTTGGACTTGGATAATTGCTGTTAGTTTGAAGTTTTCTGGGAAGCTGTAGGAGGCTTGTGATCCTTTCCCTAGTGTCCCTGTTTATCAAATGTATACAATAGAAGCGTTGAGCAAAAGTCACATTAAGACAAACGTAAGAGTTACACTACATTACATTTCAGTGGTTCCATACTCCTGTGAAAATTAACTAACCAAAAGTCAAGTCAACCATAACCCTGGCACAACATGAGGCTTTTGAGATTATACTACATGGGAGCAGCATGGAGACTTTCAATTACCAAAATAAAGTGCAAGTATTGCACTTAGAGTATTAAAGTGCAAGTTTCCAAAACATATCTGTAAAAAACTTTGGTTGCTGTCAACCCGATACGAACACAACCAAAATGTATTGGGATGTTGGTTTGCAGATATGTTCAATAAAGCTTTTCCCTTATTGTTAAAAACATAATCTCTGCCTTTCCTACGGAAATGAATTTTCCTTATGAATGAATTAATTTTTCCCTTATCTTGATAGCTTTAAATGGATGCAGATTCGGTCCTAACATCCTATGAATATGTGTTTTTGTTATACTCAATTTAGATCAATGTTTCACAATAATCTATAATATTAAAAACATGCCAGAACTGGATTTTCTAAAAAGCATCATCAGTAGCTCTCCATGCCCAGCTTCACTTACCGCCCTCCTGTGTTTTAGCTCCTGAGGCAGACAAAAGCCGGAGACCACTCTACTCCTGTCTCTGGTCTCTCGACATGCACCACATGCTGGTTATCTGTCAAAGCGGATGTCATATCTGCTCAACTGGCTACCATCTGCTCTCAACTGGATCCCCATGTTTTCACATCTGAGCAGATTCCTGGTGCCTCTCAGGGCTGACTGACAGGCACAGTGTCATAGGCGCCAGAGTTGGTTCAACTAAAGGGATGAGATCTGATTCGACTGTACATTTCTGCAACAATGACAAATTTTAATGATCTGGACCATAGACAGATCCGTCTTCATTGAGGAGGAGATGGCAGGCACAGTTGAGTAGACAGAAGCAGAATCTGAAAATACAAAGAATGGTTGCTTGAAATTACTCATAGCTGTGGATCGAGATCATTCTTTAAATCAAACTGTCATGCAATTACATTAACAATGCTGCTAACTGAGTATATTTAGCCAGTTATAAATCATTACTCGCCCTGGAAAACAATATTATCTTCGTTAGTGGTGAGGGCAGCCACGGCACTGATCCCCCGTTGAGTGCGGACGCCTGAGGACGCACTGAGGAGCATCTGACCTGTCCACCCACTGACAGCTCAATATAAATGTTCCTCTTTTAATAGACCATCTTGCTGAAAATATGTCGATAAAACCTTTTAAAAAAAAGCATTTCAGGAGAACTCCAATGGTTCCACCATTACATTTATGCTCAGTCATTCATAAGCAGTGCTCCAGCCTCGGTTGCTGTTTTATGGTCGATATGGACACTTTCGGCACTGCACTTCATTCCTGGGGAGATGTAGGTAGAGGCGAAAAGAATCCGCGGAGGCGCCAATAGAGAAGATGGAGCAAACAATTGATAGACGCATTTAGAAGCTTATATTTCTACTTCTATTCAGTCAGTATCCAGCCTCAAATGATATACCAGGCCATAGCGTAGCATTCTTTAAAGAAAAGAGGAAACTACCCAGGCTCAGCGGCTGTGGTTCCTCTGACTTCACTTCTAACATCGCCTGACTACAGGTAGGCACTCATAAATGTACATTGGGTTTAAATTATCAAACTGCATGGAAAAGAGGTTTCAGGGGACAGTTATTGAGCAAATGTGTTAAATTTCGACTGGGGGCTGCAAATCTGTAATAGTAAGTACAGAAATTATAGCGTTAGAGGACGGTAAACTTTAATGACATGTTTAGACATGCAAATAATACTATATGCCACTTTAAAGACAGATGTCCAAGCTGTTGAAACCTTACATGATGTTAATGAAGCAGGCTACAACTATCCCCCATGAGAGAAAAATCCTTCAGATGATTTTAGTTGAACGACAAATCACGTTACATGTCTCAGAGCAAGCTTAGGATTGTTCTTTTGATTAGGAATTGATTTGTCTAAAAGATGCAATAGACCAGAAATGAATGAAATGACATAACAGCTACAATTAATATTCTTATTTAACAGGGGATCAAATGACCATGTGTGATGTAAAGCATGTTGCCAATTGCCACCTAGAGGGTATCTACCCTGGATATACAGTTCCCCTCAGCTCTACAGAGCATTTTAGCATCTTTAGCTCATCTTTCTGATGCAGTCTTTAGAGTGTTGTTTTCAGCAGCAGCAGGCAGCTGTTCCCTGTTCGTCTCTAAATCCTGTCACACTACAGCTCCAGTATCAAGAGCAGAAGAAAAGTTAGCAACCTTTAGCTGGTGGCAGACACAGTGGAGCATTTACTTGGCCTAAAGGGGCAGATGTTTCCCTCAAGAATGGGGAAAAAAGTAAAAGAGCTATCGGCAAGGTGATAATAATGTAAGTGTTGTATTCAAAGCTTGTCTCCATTGCCTAAAGTGGCTAAAATCTATTGCAGGTTTAACTGCTGTTAAGAACATCTGTCAATTTTATATTTTCTGATATTTTATATGCTTTATAAATTAATTGACTCAACATAACTTGACTACAGGCAATTTAAAGGTTTATTCACACTTTTAAATTGTTCTAAGGGATCCATAATTTATCTTCCGTTCATTCTCTACCTTTTGTAACCAGGAGAAAACCAGAAAGATGTATATTTTGTGTCTTTCAAACTTTTAAGTATGATTTCTTTGCTTGAACTCAAGATAAATTCGCTTGAGTGGATTTGTTGCTCTTTGAAGTCTTTAATCCCAACTGTGAGAACGATCCAGACATCAGGTTGTAAATATCAAATATGTTTGATAAGACAGGGGCAGTTCAGATCAGTCTGTGAGTCAATCACAGTAGTTGAACTAGTTGCCAAACCCATCAAACTACCAGATATCTGCCCAGACCATCGTCTAGACATGTCTATTTGTCACCTGCACATACATGCATAATGCTGGATTTTTGATTACTTGCTCGGGATAAGATTGCAGATACAGGCAGCGATAGAAAAGGTGTTCAAGTCATGCTGTTACATGTGGAAAATCTACGTGTTGGTTAAAACCTCTTCAAAATGTAAATGAATGGGGAAAGCCTGCTGTTTTCTTGGGTTGCCTTTCTTTCTGTCCTCCATCTGACTGGTTTCGCTAACTGCGTCTCAGGCTTCTATAAGTATGGCTGCACCTGTCTGCTTCTGTTTCTATCATGACTCAGACATCCTGCACTTGCTCCTCGACTATTAAAACTGCAGGTACACTCCATAGACATATACTGTGCAGGCCCTCTATAAACACTCCGCTAAAGCATAAAAATGTACTATTACTGGCCTCAATCAATACCAGACAGATCAATTTGGCATCCGCAAACTTTGGATTTTAGTGGGATATTGTAAAGACTCAATATGTAAATGGGTCAATCTGCTTATCTGATTCCATGAACCACTAAATCAGATCTGATGTCAAACTGTTTTGTTCCCTTAGACTCTTATATGATTCTTACATTACCATTTAAGAGAATAAGGAAGGGCTTAGACATCAGTGAAAAGAAAGGAATCCTGCACACTCAGAACTGATTTTGGAATTCTGGATCAAATTGATGGCCATTGTGCTTTGTGAAGGATTCAAACCTGAAATTATAACCATAAGCATATTCTAGGACTAGGAAGGAATGAGCCAGACAAACTAGCACTGCACTCAAATTAATCCTAGAGTCTGGGAATTTACATTTGTGTTAAAGTACTTGCATTGTAAATATTCATTATGTAAATGTGCAAAATGTACAAGGATCATGACAAGGAGCTATGAGCACATTAACTTGAATCACCTGTCTTATATATGTCCTATATGCCATGCTACCACTTTTGTCAATTGTTTTAGTGGCTTTTATCTTGGAGAAGACAATATATATTACTTAAATCATGTGATTAAGCCATTAATTTAAAAACCTTGTCAGACTGAGTGTGCAGCACTCCTAACTTTAATATTAACCTTTTCTGGTACATAGGAACAATATGTTTGAAAGCTGAACAATAGCACGGATTCTCTTCGTGATACATAAACTGTAATAGTCACTAATTTCAAAGGATTAATGCGTGGCAACATGCATCAAACAGCCTCTACTTTAGTCTGTGGAGCAGTGAATCCTGCATCTATGTAATTAATCACCAGAAATTCTTCAACACATTAAAATTTCAGCAAATTTTAGAGAGGCCTATTGATAAAAAAAAATAAAAAATGAGCTGTGGCCAATTTGACGGGGACTGTACCTCCTCGTGCTAAACTCAACCAAGCATAGACATTAACAGCAATACAGTGTTAACTCCTAAAGGCACTCTAGTGCTGGGCAGGGCAGGCTTTGGTTTGTAAAGACAATTACCGCCATCCTGTGCACTTCTCCTGCTAATTGCATTCATCAGCTCAAATCGTTATCACCAGGCTCTCCTCCGATTTCTATCAAAATCCAAAATCCTCATTTCTTTGAGTTTCAGAATAGCTAGGGTAACTCATAATGTGGCCCCATGAGGATAATAAGTTACATTTGGCTGTAATTAGAGGAATGGAATGAGGGCTGCTGTATCTGATTGACACAGTATGGGTCCTCTGCAGCAATGAAACACAGGAGGCGTTTATAACGCCTATTCTCATAGCCTTTATTTATAAAATACAGATCGGGTGAACTATTCCGTGCCAGGCAGAGTACAGATACTGAGATTAAGTAAAAGTTTGGTTTATTACAGGTTCGCCTTGGCTGTCATTCTATAATAACATATTCAGAAAAGGTAATCACAAGAGATCTTGAAACAAAAAACAAATTATGGCCATGTCCCTCTATAGATGATAATTTGAACAAATGTATATGTCATTTCTGTAGAAAAATAAACACACAAACAAGTTAAATTTGTATAATGAACTGTCAGGCACACCCTGTGATTGATGATACGTGAAAACTATAGTTAACAGGCGAGCAGGAAGTTGTCAAAATACACAGCTAAAAAAGTAATGGATCAATGGTTTCTACATCCAGCTTCTGCACTGCATGATTGGAACATGAAAGCAAACAGACAAACCTAATGAGTACAGAGACCAAGCATGACACACAGATAGGTCAGGATTGCTGTGTCCACCAGCGCCAGACACCACTGTGTTTCTGCAGTAAAACAAAACAATCATGGCATAGTGGTACAGAATGAGGACAAACAGTGTTAACTGACAGTCAAATTTTATATAAAGTGGAATCTCTCGAATTAGACAAGGAAATCCCCCAGAGAAACAGTGGTGTTTGGGAGCAGGATTTAAACCACCTGTTGGGAGCCGTCGAAATACATTGAGCAACCGCATACGGTAATACAGTCTGGTGTTTAAGAAACAGACATGGTCCAGCTGGCTGGACAGCAGACACTTACTCTGTTCTGTTCCTGTTACACTGAACATCGCATTGGTGGACCTTTTCTCACATATGTGCAGCCAACCTCTATAGTTCACACATTCAGTCCACATGGTCATAAATTTGAGGTGCACAGCATGAGCAGACAGATGATGAAATTTATGTCCTTGGACCTCAAGGTGAACCTGAAGGTAATAATTTGAGCTTTTGTACATTAGGCCAAAGTTGAACGTGAACTCAGTCGACGGATGTTAACAGACCATTGGGACAAAAAAATCTTTCGCCTTTGTTTTCTCTTTCAAATGCTTTGGCTATCACGGGTTTATTCCTTTTCTTTTGTTCTATCGTTTGAGTTCTTTTTTTTTTTAGCAATATTGATACATTTCTAGATCTTGGCCATTTACTTGCAACATTATGATTCCAGATGGGAATGATGGCCAAAGTTGAAACAATAAGTTGTGTGACCCTGGAATTTCCCTTCAAACTCAGCAATGTAGCAGCTATATGAAGAGAGCTATCTATTTTTATCTGTAACCAATACACATGATAAAGACAACCCTGGAGTGAGCTTTAATTCCTCCAGGCATGTGAATCAAACTATTGATATTCTCTCAACACGCCACTATCATATCCCCACTGTTGGTTACACAGCCACACACAGAGGATCTGACCAGGCCACGCAGCCTCCTTGGCTCATCTGCCACAGCTGCCATTCAGGTCTCATAGCGAAGGGCGTTTGATGGTTTTCTATCTCAGTAGCTGCCACTGGGAGATGGGGGCGAGCTGGCCCTGTCATTCCACAGTGCATCTCAAGCAGCCCGCCTCCATCTCAATCTCCCTCCTCCCTATCTCCGTCCACCGTGCCGTCACCTGCTCTCAAATGTCAGCCTGAATGCTCTGCGGCAGCATCACTTCCCAGGGGTGGGGGAGTGACCTGCTCTGCCGCCATTTGGTATAATGTCATCTATCCCTGGGCAAGGGTTCCACGCTGGCTGCTGTGTTAGTGTGCAGGCTGATGTACTATCACACAACAACAGAGATCCAGACTCACAGTATGTGCTTGGGTGCACCAGCTCACTTACGGGCAGTGATAGAAAGATCGCATGTTCTGAGGCTCTGGATGAGAACTAATGAGGTAGAAAATGCACAGGCGTGGGTCAGTTGATTGGATAAAACTTCCTAAAAATGTTCTTCATTTAGATTCTTCTGCCTTAGTTGTCTAGGTAGCAACCAAACGAGGCACTTTCTGACCTGTGAGCAGAGCCAGTAAAACCAATGCTTGTTTTGCAGTCAGTGACAATTAATCTGACATTCTCCCTGGCTGCTCTGTTACTCTGTTTTTAGTCGCGCTTTCTTTCTCCGGCGGTGACCAAGTTTCCTGATTGATACTAATTGAAGTCAAAATAATCATTTTACATAGTATAAAAATAGAACTAGAACTGTCGAATATATCAAAAGACATCAGCTAAAATTTAATACATCAATAAATAATTTGTTGGGTGTAAAAGAAAATATAAGCTGTATATACATGAAAATTTTTATTTGGTACTTATATTCACTTTTCACTTGCCACAGATTTTTAAAACTCAATTTCTTTTCTTTTTTTTTCTTTTGGTATTGGTCCACATAATTAATTATCTATTCCTATTTCCCATGATAAATTAGATATTTGTAGATATCATATTACATTTTAATCCATGCAGAGTTTTATATTTTTTCTATATTTATATTTATTGTATTATTCAATTCCCAGGGCTTGTGAAAGAAATTTTCATTTGCATTACATCATCACAATGTAAAATTTATGGGATAAGCATACACACACATGTTTAGAAGTGAGCCATACAACATACAAGCAAACTGAAACCACAAACTTTTAGTCTTATGCACTCTGTAGTGTTTTCATTGATAATTGGGTATCTTTGAGTCAGGCCATGAACCATGCACAATGCTGAACAGGAAATATATATATAAAATGCACGGCACAGTGTATTGTACCCAGAGTTAACCGTGATTCTCACCTGTATTCATAGAAAGTCACAATTAAATCAGACATACAATTACGACCTAACAAACTGGACAAACAAGAGACATATTACAAAGTTACACAAACCATGTTATTTGCGCAAACCCTCTTAACATTATCCTTTGTCTTCAAGTGCATATCTCTATTTGTCTTCATCAAATACCACAATGGAAGAGATTCCCTTTTCCTTTTCGCTCCTTTCAATTATTCAACTAACAACATTATTTATTGATGTCTTCATTTATATTTTGACTTGTCTGGGATTCTTTATTACATTTGACGACAGTTTGGGGCTCCATAGAACAAAATATCAATGAAGAAAAGCAGAAATTGTGCAAGTGAGACTACCATGCAGTATAAAAATAAGCGTATTTTTAAATAATCTAGTAATGTTTTAAAATTTCTTTTGGCGCTACATAACCCTAAACACAGTCACACAAATAGTCATTATTAAAACTGACTAAAACTACCTAAGCTAACAAGATATCTGAAGTTGGACTGTCTAGATATATTATTTTAAATGTAAAAAAAAAATTCAATCCTTTAAACACTAAAAAAAAGTTCCCTGCTGCTGCCTGGTTTCTCATCAAGACCCATCGGCATAAAAGCTCTCCTCCACATCCTCACAGTCTTTTTCCCTCCAGGCTGGAACAGGAAACAATTCTAATTTGTATCTAATAAGCATATTTTGCTTCAAATTTTATTAATATGACACATCTTAATATATCTTTTCTAAAAATAATCTGACTGGGACAGTAGGGAGAGAAAAAAGTTTCTTTGGATTGCTAATTAATTTTGGGCTCAGAGAATCAGTTTGTTCCCAATATGAAAAGCTGAAAATGAGGGAAAAAAGTTAAAGCCAATTTACATGAATACAAAAAAAAAAAAAAAATCCCTGAAGCATGAAATCAGCTTGAGAATGAGCCATTAGAATTGTCACACGGTTTTGCCAGAAATTCTCTACCGCAGCAAATATGATATGAATTCAAATGAGAGCCAGTGCACAGTTTCATCTTATTAATAAGGCAGCATGGCCCCTTGTGCACGTGTGGATATGAAACAGGACCTTGATTTAAACCTAGCATAAACTGGCTCAAAGTCATTTTGACTCCAATTTGTGGAGCTATCCATGAGCCACGTGGCTTAATACCTTATATTTAAAAATATAACAGAGTTTCACGACCTGTAAGCGGCACTGCTTGAGCACTTTTATCTCAAGAAGAGGCTGCTGTGTTGCATCACGTATCAGTGGAAATGTGTTTTCATGCTGTTTCCTCTCTGCCACATTTCAGGTGCCCTCGCGGATGCTGACCAACAAACAGGAAACTTGATTGTTTTAAATGAGTGAGTTGCTGTGAGAGAAAAAAAAAGTATTCAAGAAGTATCTAAATATAGCTAGACAGCTAAAGGCTCATTTGACCTGGTCATATCATCGGTCTAAATCCTATTGGCCGGGACCAAAACAAATTGTACAGCGAAAGGTGCTTGCTGTCGCCCTCACTCTCAGTCTCAGACCACTCTCCTCTTGCACCTCTCTCGCCCTCCTCTCCTCACTCCTGCTGAAGCTAGCTAATAGATGTAGATGGTGCTCCTGGGGGGCGCAGTGGTCTTCCTTACGGGGTTATGTGTGTAACTGTAAGCTCACAGTACTCAGTCAGGCTACTGGTAGACAATTGCTGGTGGCCCCTCAATAAACCAGGGGCTAAAGAGGTTTGTTTATTGGGCCCTGCCCTTGACCTCCGTGGCTCTGTGGGGGACAGGCTGCGTGAGTGCCTAAGTGTCAGTGCCTGGGAGGAGGCAGGTGCATGGCCTTCTCTCTCTCTAATAAATACAGGAGACAGCGCACAAACCACAAGAGTGGGACAAATGCAAAACCAAGAGAGAGTGATGTAAGCCTGAAGATTAAATGGTTCAACATGTTTGCAGTCAAACAAGTGGGTTACTACTAGTAAGTCTGCAGTACACAATCATCAAACATATTCAATAAATATTAATATATATTGATTAGATTATCACATAGAAGGCGAAAATTAAGCATGAGATCATGACGTGCAGATTTGCAGTGGATGAAAAGCTAATAATGTGGCTAAAGTATGTGGATATCGAACTTGTGATTGGTGGACACCTCGTTTCAAAAATCAATTACTCTCACTCAGGTTTTCCACAAGTTTGCTGGAGACCTGACTAGGAATTTTCTCCCATTCACCAGAAGAGCATCAGTGAGGTCGGTTGCCGATGTTAAGCAAAAAGTGGCTTCAATCACCGTTCCTTGAGGATGAGTTGAGTTGAAGAGCTCTGTGCAGGCAGTCAAATTCTTCTATATAAAACTGGAAATAAATGTATTCATGGACTGGGTCATATTGGAAACAGGAAAAGACCTTTCGCAAACTTCTGTTGTACAAAGTCCAACCTTCCTATTCTTTAAAATATCACTATGCAAACATGATTTTGTTAATGGAATGATAGTTTGAGTCAAACCATGAAAACAAGAACAAAAGTACCCAAAGGAATGTGGACAGACAAGTCCATATGGTATTTTTATCATGAATGTGTGCTTGACAAAAAAGGGTAAATAGACTATCAGAAGATATTGCTCATCAGCATTTGCTTCATTCACACCTAGCGCGCTGACAGCAAGCTACCATACAAAAGGCACTAGCCTGACATTTGGATAATTGGGTTATGTGTCGTAAAAGACTGCCTCGCACCTTGGACATTTTGTAGGAGCGTGAGGATCAAACCACCAACACTGCGATTAATAGATGACCCATACTGCCATTAAGATGCTGCATCACAATCGATGCTGCTGTTTATTCTAACAGCGTTTGGTCACTTGTAGTTATTATTAGTGTGATGTTTCCTTTTCTTTCACAGCAGACATTTTTGCTGTGGCCATTCCACAATACATACTAACTGTACAGTGTAGAATATATAAAATATAATGAACATTTCCTCCATTTGTACATTGTATTGTGGACTTAACAACTCTTCAACAGCAAAACTATCAAGCAATTTAGTCTTTATACTGTTTCTTTGGAGTATATAATTTATGTGTGGATTTGGGATGTAGCCGGAAATTAAATGGAGTGGTCACAGAAAGTTGCCTGCAGCTTTGCCGTCGTCTGTCTTTGATTTAAGCTGAAACACACCTCAACTGAGGCATGCGTAATCCTTTTTGTTTCGCCAACCTTGCTTATCCTCTCCTGTAGTCTATCCTGTCACGGCCTAGGTTTTCGATGCTCTCAAAGTCTTTTGCCGTCATATTTTTTTTTTTGTTTTCTGCTAAAAGCGGAGATGTTTCCTCCAGCGAAATTGTGTGCTGTTTGTCCTCCAGTGGAATAAGGCTCATTATTTCAATGTGGTCACAGTTTCTACCATTCATGGGATCGACCATCTCTCCACATTCGAAGTAACTTTGAAGGTCTTGTCCCCTGCACACACACACACACACACACACACACACACACACACACACACACACACACACACACACACACACATTCACACACTTACTGTACTGGTATTACATTTTTCATGCAATGCTGACTTGCACTTAATGCTAAGTGTTAAATTCATGTGCACAAAACAAAACCCTTACAGTGCATCTTTACCTTGCCAGTGAGCATAGAGCAAAAGCACAGCTAATTATATCGGACGTTTAAAGTAAGTGGTGAACTGTGGCCTGCACATGTGAAGCTGGCCTGCTGTAAAAGATGAGTTGTGACATGATGTGACTGCTGTACCAGTCTATTCAGGATGCAGTCAGTGAAATAACCAACTATAATCCATCCACAACAGTTCACATGTGGTTATATTTATGATACAATATAAACTGTTATATCATATTTGTTATGATGTGTATCTTAATGTTTATTGTCCTTCTTTATTATAAGTGACAAAAAATGTGTTTTGTAAATATGAGATACTGCAGTATTTTAGGAGCATAAAGTGCTGCATCTCTCCCTCTCTAAAAGCAGTTAACAGGAGACAGTGTATTTGACTCCACATTTGTAGCTAGGGGTTGTTGGTTTTAAATCTCTGCGAAATCAACAAACAGAAAAGAGAAACAGTATACAGGGGATATAAATGAGTAATGCTGCTGTTTTCTCCAACAATACCCATTAAAGTCTATTCAACAAGGCACGTAAAGAATAATGCCAAATCGTGAAAAAAGCGTGTTTGTTTTCTTCCAAATGCGTGTGACCATGAAATT
This sequence comes from Lates japonicus, assembly GCA_033238685.1. Lineage (NCBI taxonomy): Eukaryota > Metazoa > Chordata > Actinopteri > Centropomidae > Lates > Lates japonicus. The sequence goes on from BRZM01000057.1 coordinate 1,756,226, forward strand.
TCTATCCTGCTGGTGTGTTGCCACAGTCTGATGCTGCTGCTGTCTGTTCTCTGTCATGAATGAAAAGCGCCCATTATTTTTTTAAAAATACATTAAAACTGTTCCTGGATCAGGACTTTCATGGGGCAATAACTGTAATAGAAAACATAGATAAATAACATTGTACTCCTTTTTCCTCCTCTCTGTCTACAGTATAGCTATAGATCAGTCAATAGTAGCAGACCTTGGTATGAATGTGTGTTTGAACATGTCATTGGATGAAAAGCCATGCTCCTAAGAAAAAACATACAGTATTGTACCTATGTGACTACTGTGTGGAGTGATCGCTGGTCAGTTGTCCCAGAGACACCATACAGATGGTCAGCAGCAGCGCCACTTCTGCACATGCTCTGCAGGTCCCTCTTCCATTCTAGAAAAAAGGTGAGACAAAATCATCAGCCATTTTGCATCCACATGAACACTCAGATGTGCAGGCGGCTCGCGGGCTCATGCCAACAACAAGCTCCCAATGCCAACAGCAGTCAGAGGTGGTCAATTAGAGTAACTCCTAGAATCACAAAGCTCGGATCTACAGAGGCTAGTAGACTGTAGCTGTGTTAAGTTAGCCTGCTGAAGGCCACGAACAAAGGGTTCCCCATGGCGTGCAAAACTGCAGCTACATACTGCCAGCGTAAATATCAAAGTACCATCCCAACAAGCGTCTTCTGTCAAGCCTGGACAAGTCAACGTTTGAAACACAGAAATTGTAGCTAATTCTGTTCTTTGGTGGGTGCAGTAATAAACTTGGACATTTGGGGAATAAAGCAAATCTGAAGCCTAATTTTTCTGGGTCCAAGTTAAACTCTACTGAACTCTGATATGTAATTTGTGCTGCTGACCAATGACAAGCCATCATGACGTGCCCAGTCTTTGAGGCAACAGAGCTAGACTTTGTAGCTTATTAGCTGCTCTGCAAAATCCAACTGGCTTAACCTCCTCTGTTGAAACAACTGCTTTACAAAGAAATTTTACAGACGATGAGACAAGACCAGATGGACTACTGCTTTTAATTAAACTATGTGGACCTGTCTGTAATAAACTGACAAGCTTGCTATTTCTGAGATTGCAAGCTTATTTGTTTGGAGAACTTTTCCCCCTTTTCTGGTAGTACAAATGCTAGGTGAGTAAACGGTACAGAAACTGAAGTTCGAGGAGCTAATATACTGTATGTATATACATGTTATGCATATTGGCTGATAGTTCGCCTTCTAGCAGTTACCAACTAACCCTGCAGAAATACGGCACCACATTGCCAGGATCTAGCACCAAATGAGCCATTTCACTTGTTCCACATTCCTCTGTGATTTAGTCCACCATACAGCCTCTTTACCCTTTAATATTATGCAAGGATTCACATTGTTTCAAGTATAATCAAAAATGCATCAAACAAGAGGTTGCTACATGCTGATTCAACCAACAAAACATTAGGCTAATTCACATTGAAATTGTGAGGATGTATTGTAGGTGTTGTGCAATTATCTGACTACATTCTTGAAGACACGTTAAGTGATAATTTTAGAAACCATTAACGACTGCAATTTATAATACAGTAGACCTGGAGACAGAGAACAAATAGTATGTTTACCTCTCTGTCTGCTTGCTTCACCACAGTCATCCTGCTACCTGGGAGGTGGTAATGCTGTTTGTGTATGAGTCTGTCTTAATGTGCTCTGCCGGTAATCTTCTTGTGCTAGGACTGTTGTCCCAATGTCTCTCCATCTCCATCCGAGAGGCCCGTGGAGGCGGTACAAGCATTGCAATCAGTGGCTCATCTGCCAACAGAACTGGCCTCCTCTTGTGAGAGCGATGTAAATCACAGCTCTGCTTTGAACTCTGTTCCAGTGCAGCCAGTCAAATTAGTAAATGCTTGGTTTCATGCATAGAGATCAACTCTTGCTTATCTGGCAGAGAAGCACATGTGAGAAATGTTTTGCTGCTGACTGCCTTTGTACTGACAGCCAGAGCTGGGTGAGATCAACAGAGCTCTAATTCTGTACAGTCTCAGACAGCTGGCGCAACCAGGATATTATGAACACACAGACTGAAGACAAACACAGGCCCAGTGTCTGTAACTCTTACAGATTTATGAGGGACAACTGAAGCCGGGGTTTATATTTACACTCATTGCCATTGGTCAGGTGTTGAAAAGCGGATGGACCTGAGGTGAAGCGAAAAGTAGTAACCATAGCGGACGTGTGACGAGCAGGCACCTGTCAATCAAGACAAACTTTGCCTACAAGACGCACATATATCTAAGCCTCACTAAATTCTCCTGAAAAATCAAGTTTCAAGACAACAGCTATAAGCAACATTTTGAGATGTTTGACATCGTATCGTGCTTTGACTTTATATATTTCTTGAGAGGTTGGGGCTTTGGAATTGAGTCAGTCTAAAGTTTTCTGATGTTAATGTATCCTTTTAAGTTTCATCATTTTGGTAGCAATGTTTTTTAGTATCTAATGCACACTCATGGGGATGCCACGCATACTTGGATGCAAGACTGCCAACTAGAAACGGTTAAACAATGCAGGTTTCAGATTCCTCTAAAAACAGCTTTTGTGTTGTAAGGAAAATAAGTTAATAAGCCTCAAGGATAAGGATTTCTTGAAACGAGAATGAAACATAACATGTCTCTACAAAACACACAGGTACCTTTAATGTCTAGAGGCCCCTTAGTGGACTCCATCTTATAACTTCAAAATTGGTCATGACCATTATGTACCACAGGCATTGTCTGAATTTGTCTGGATGTATACAGTATTACATTACAAGAGATACACACCACAGCCTCAGTGCTTGGCTACAGTGGCTGATTTGATCTTTTACTTTGATGCATCAGGACTGACCAGTTAAGTGCTCCACAGGCCATAAAACTGATTTTTACCGGTCCTGTGGTTGGTTCCAATACCAACACACACAACGCCTCCAACACAAACCAGATAGAAATGGTAACGAGACAAAAAAAAAGATTTTTCCTTCAGCAGAGCAAATTTAGATATTGCAAACACAGTAAATGTGAGTCTGCTCTGGAGATAGCTCAACACTTCACCTCCTTTCAGTTTAATTTCTTCCACTTCTTTTGAAATACCCACATTAAATGTTTCACCCCTGTTCAAAATCTTATTTTACTTATTTGATTACTGGTAATAAGACAAGAAAACTAATAAATCTCTGACAGCTGAACTCCAGAAATAATTGGAATTTGAGTGCATGCTGCTCTGCTTATAGAAAATGAAAATGTCAAGCAGTTAGTCTGTAGTGTTTATTGATTTTAGGTTTTAGACAGTACAGGATGCCTGGTTTATTCAAATAGATTTAAACATCTATCTAATACAATTTCCATCTCAATTCCCAGTAGTATTTCAGGTAGCTTGTTGGGCTGGTTAACAGGAAAATTACTCCACACAGTAGATGTGACACTGAGACCAGGTAACTCATCACAAAAATGGCCTATGATCAGGGTAAATCTATTAGGCATAGGTTAAGTCTGATTTTTTACATGCAGGAGGCACACATACACATTAGTAGTGATCAGTTTGGATGCAGCTTGGGTATCATCTGTTATTTACATTGGTTTGCTCCACAGTATGCCAACAAATATTCTCAACTTTCTTAGACTTTTTCTGTTCTCTCATAATTTATTACTGAATTTACAGCCTAATTTCTACTGTGCACGTAAGGTCTAGCGTTGGTGACTAAAGTAGTATCTGCAAACGTGAATATATTATAAACTCTCACTATTTTAGTTCTTGAACCATCCTGAAAAACTTATTGGCTGCTGGGCTGCCGTCATGAAGTCTCATGTTTGAAATGCCTGTTGTGTACACATCCACCTGAAAATGTTGTTGTAGTTTAGAGTTTTGACTAATGTTTTTGTTGAAGGCAAGTCAATATAGCGACAGATCATAGCCTTGGTTAATATTCAAAAGGTCAAGAAGTGATACAAGACAGGACTTTTATTTGTTCGAAATATAACCCAGGTATCTTTCCCCAACAGGTGTTTTTGACGACACGGCTGCTGCAAAGAAGACACAGAACCTTCCTGGACTACAGTGAAAGCCCTGAGCATTATACAGCCATTCATCTACCTAAACCTGCCTCAAACTTCTGCATACAGAGCTGGAAAACAAACCTTTACTTAATGAACATACCACGGCAATTATGTTTCCTCCAAAAGCGTAACAGACATTTAGTAGTATATGGTATTTTTGGGAGCAAACGGCTGACTGCAAGGAACACCAGAGCTCAATGAAGTATGAGCATACAAATTCTTTTCACCGAGCTGCTTCTCAAGAAAACGAACAGTAAAATGTAGCTCACGAGAAAGTGTCATTAACAACACAATTAGTGACTCATCTTGCAAGTTAATTTACAAGCTTTCTTGTCCATTTTTTTTACCGCCATTCAATTTCAGAGACCCTTCCAATCCCCTCCCTTCTGTTATTAGCGATTCTACGGCTGCTAATTGTGACAAAAAATCCTCTGATTACAGCCTAATGGACAGACACAGCGACACACAAAGCGTGCTCACACACACCACAGCTTTCACACAACACATGCCCCCAGCACCCACATTGCCTTGTAGCAGTAGGTCAATGGGACCAATAAGAACAGAGGAGTGTATTTACTGCACAATGCAGCACTGGGTGGTAAAACTTAGGGTGGCTGCTGTGGCTGGAGGCAAGCTCACTTCTGTTGTTGTTTATGTTAGGCGTTTTGTTTCTCTTATCTAAATATGACACACAGCCCGTTGTGTATGTGAAGTCATGCCCCAGGCCAAGCCTTCCCTCAGTTACGCAAAACTATTATGCCTTTTGAAAACATGGGTGGCAATGAGCTTAGTACATCCGGTGGCTGAATTAAACCTTCAGTTCGGTGCTGTTGTGACACTTTCTGAAATACTTTTTTTCTTTTTTGTTTTGGCAGTTGACAGTCTAGAGAGAGATAGGGAGGGAACAAGGGTAGAGAGAGGGGAGGGTATGACATGTACAAAGGTCCATCAGCTCGGAATTCAGCAGCATTTTGTTATCAAATCCAATGCAGCCATGTAAGTAATACTCAAAAGGTCAAGTATTGAACTGGTTCATTGACCTTGTGGTTAACTCATGGTGGTTTATAAAATGAATTCCCTGCTGGAGTCAAAGAAATGCACTCAACATCAGGAAACGTGTACAATAAGAGCAGCTGGGCTGAGGGATGTAATACAGTATATACACTGTGTATACTACAGTTAGAGCATATGTTCCAATTAATACTGAGTGGTTCAGTGCACTAATGTGTCAAAACATACCATGTACTCTTTTATTTCACAATATGACAGCTAAGTTAAATCTAACACTCAGTTCTCTGGACTGTACTTTATACATCAGATCCCCACCAGTCATTTAATCTGCATAAAAAACGGAAATATGCAGACATAAAAGATTTTGGGAACTTTTGGGACAATTAAGGGGAACTACAGTCCTTTTATCGACTGAATTACAGGAGAAGTCATGGGTGTTAAAGACAAAATGACAACGTCAACCTAATATTAAATAGATCAGAGAGAGTCTGTGATGACTTGCTGTTCTTTGGCTACTGGATCTGAGATATGTAATTTAATGCAGGGGTGAAATGAACACTTACAGCAGTCTTTGTCATGATAATAATTAGTTCTTCTGCCATCCTCTCCAGCACATGGGAAGATGTCTGACATGTATTTCTGTTTCTGGTTTTAAAACACATCTCCTGATAATAATGAGGTGAAATACACGAGGGGTCTCGGGAGCAGAGACACTGCCAATCCAAAATGCTGCTAGAGCGACTGTTTTGCAAAAGGGATTATAATGACAGGATGAGCGGGAATGCATGCTACTTAAATCCCTAGATGAATGGATTGAGGGAATGGCCATTACCATAAAGTGATGGAATCTGCCCTGAGCATGTTTTTCTACCCACAAATCCTGAGCAATCCTACAGACAACTGGAAACAAGAAAAAGATTTGCACATTGCACAACTGACTGCCATGAGAAAATCACACAAGAAGTCACAGATGAACATCAGACTGCCTGTCGCTGACAGCTTTAACTCAGCAGGACTGATTACCTGACAAAATTATAACTTCTTAGGGAATAGTGCATGGCATGTAATCAAATGCACAATTAACACTGCAGCATATGGCTCAGTTGGCAGTCAAGTGCAAGATGTTCTAAGTATGTAAATATGACAGCATCACAAGAGGAAGGCAAAAAAAATAAAAAATAAAAAAAAAATTAGCAAATTGAAAACCAAGGTATAATCAGGCTCATTTATGTTTTTCTTAGCTCTAAACTCTAAAGTCAATTTATGAAAATTTGTTCAGACAGCTTCAGACTTGTTACATGCAGCAAGGTGAGACAACGATATTAGGTTATTAAATGAACCTCTGCAGTCCCAAGGGACCACACAGATGCTTTAGCCCATAAAGTTAAAGTGGAATGTGATTCACAATCATGCAAATCACATTTCTCAACAGTACACGATGGCATCATTTCCACTTGAATCCTAGCTTTGTCCCACATTTGATTGACTGACTAAAACTTCTCTACTGTCCAACTATAATAATCCAGGGAGAAGCACTGAGTTGATCAAAATGGTGATATATACTCTTCTGAGTTACCTTAAATTATTGTAGTTTGCTCACAGCAAGTTTTACAAGCAGCTGCAAGTGCTTTGCTGACTTTTTTTGCCCTGGATTTCGCCTCTCAGGTGACATACATGCTGCCCTACCTTCACAAAGGTTGTTGAGGCTATATGCAGTCTAAGAGGAGGACTACAAGGCTGAAAAAAGTACTTCTGCATGTTTTGGGACTAAAATATTAACTACTATAAATACTAACACAAGTACATATTAATCTAGGATTTTACAATCACCAAGTCCTCCAACTTAAACAACCTTACAGGTTGCTTGTACCTTCCTTTGCATATGACCCCACTGGACAGTACCAGTACCAGTATTTGAGCATACCAGGGACATATCAGACCTTTGTAGTCATGGTAACAATAAAAAATACATGGTTAAGGTTACGGAACTGGCACGGTTTGATGAGGATTAGTCACAAAAACTACGTAAGTACGTATTTCCTTAATGTGAGAGGACCGGCATCATCATGGTTAAATAAAAATAAACACATGTTTAAGGTTGTGGAATGGTCATGGTTGAACGACACAATAACAATGACTATTGGTTTAACACAGGACTCAAACAGTAGTCTCATATGTTAAAGTCCTGTGTTGTCAAGCCATCCTCCTCCTAATGCAGACTTTGTCGCTCTTTATGCTATGTCACCTAACTTCACTCTTTGCTCCTGTCATAATAACTACTGCCGCTATGGGGTCACAATAATGGCTTACGATAAGCTGATTGCATAGACGATCTATGGGGTCTCTTTGAAGTAGCTATAGAGAATTCGTGTTCTCATAAAAAGATAGGAATAATACAGATCATACAGGGAATAACAGTGCTCTCTGCAGTAAAGATGGAAACACAGCATAATTTAAGAGGTCTTTACTGAGGAAACTAACCATTATTATATGTGCTTGTGCAAAAAATAATGCAGCACTTCAGCATTTCTATTTTTGTGTTATACTGCCATTATCATGGAAAGCAGGATAACCAACATCCTCACAGTTTGTTGTTGATACTATATATCAATGGAGGAGATTGCATTATTTTGTTTTTTTATTTTGTTTTGTTGAAGAGCCTCTGACTTTATTGTGTCCCCCTATTTACTTCTGAAACCAAACCATCACCCTTGACAGCATATATATAAAAGAAGGAGAAGGTGTAGCATTTTGAAAGGCACTGAGTCTAAAAAGCAACAATTCAGTCAATATTATGTGGCAAAAAGAGTGCATGTGGCAAACTCTCTCACTTGTTTTTTTCAACCAATCAATTACAGCTTACCCCACTGTGCTCCCAGGGACAACAACAACAGTGTTCGAAGACCTGTTAGTCCACGCTATTTAACAGTGGCTCCTAAATATCTGGTGAACAAACTGCATTCCATTCACTGTTTTCCTAAAAGTGAACCTGTGGCTATGAATGTGTACTATAAACATAGCAAGACACACAGACAGCAAGTTTAACAACTTGATTTTCATAGTTGTTTCTGGCTCAATAACTCCCCAGTATCAAACTATGTGAGTCACAGACTCCCAACATGTCAAATGCTGACAGAGAAAATTGTAGTTATGAAAAACAGCAGTAAATGTAGTGGGTAGGGGTGGAGGATTGCGACCGTGTTCCAGCGTTTACTCCCGCCAGGCTTGGGATGGTGTTAGTTTGGAAGTGGCAGACCAGAGGAGGCCGAGTACTTAGTTCCAGAAGCCAACATTAGGCTCAGACCTGTTGGAAAACATCCCCTTGGGTGCAGAGGCAGAGGTCATCTCTGTGTAGCTGGAGTCCTCTGACACACTTGGCTAGTCCCTCTATCTAATTCTGTCCTTCTCTATCTCTCTATCTCCCCCCGCTATTGTGGTTCAGCGAGGTCTACTTGCTTCTGACTCATCCTGTGTCCTCACAGCATGTTCTGTGCCACCGGACACACGGTACAACGCAACGGGGATCAGATAGCTGTCCTAGCACATCATCACACTGCGCAGGCACGGGGAACAGAGGAAGAGTCGGCCACTGTGGGTTTAAACGAGTGCCGATGGCATAAGAATGTTTTTCCATTTAGTCACTTTTTATGTAAATAACATCATGCAGTGTTCAGCACACTGTACATCTCCACCCAAGCATTGCAATGAGGGTTGGATGAAAATTCAAAAGGGAAAAATTAATTCTTGACTTACTGTACAGTTACATTCATATTTCTAAGTCACCGTTCAGTGCTTGAATGAATATGTCCTCTTTAAACTCCATAAAGAAGGACAGTTTCCAGAGTAATGTTGATGAAAATCCTAAATTAGTAAAACTATTTTAACTCACACTATTTTACATTATTCTCAGTATACAACCAAGTGTTTATCAATTTACTTTTCAACAACTATAATTCCTCTTCTAATTTATATTCCATGACAACTGAGCACACTTTCTCTGCTGATGAAGAAAAAAAAAATCTAGTAAGTGAATTAAGATTTCACAATTATTGTACTATTTCAAAAGGTTAAGAATGAACCCTCAAACGAATGTGTATTCAAGAGTTTTAAATGCACCTGTGAGCATATGAGTAAAAAAACTAAATGTCAATATAACAATACACAGGATTCCAGCTATATCATACTGTTTTATTGTTCGTTAACTGTTTCTACAACAGGTAAAGATGCTTCATGGGAAAACCTATACTTTTGGACATATAATAATATATGATATATCAACAAACACTCCTCCTGAAGTTTCATACATTTTCTGGTTGCTGCCAAATTGTTTGTTAATAATTTAAAAAAAAAAAGAAGTTAAAAATGTTCTGTAGTTGAGATTCAGTGTGATATCAGCTGTCAGCTGAACAGCTGCAGGTTATCAACTGGAAGAGCGTACAAGGTTAGAGTTTGGATTTCTGAAGGTTTGAATCTCTAATTTGAAGCTTTGAATGAGTGAGGATCTTTTTCACAAATACTGGCAGAGCTGCCAAAGAACAATAACATGCAAAACCTAAAACCCAGTCAGAATTCAGAAACCAAATTATGTTGATAAATGCTGTCTTGGTTGCATTAATATTTCACTCACACAGAATTCGTGATCTTGTGGATACTTTTGAGTAATTTGCATTTTAAACACAGAGGCAGGTTTGTTGATTCTTCTGGGTTATTTTTCTAAATTATTTTTCCCTCAGCAGCTCTGTTGTCACATCTGATATGAAGTCAGTCACAAAATGCTGTTTTGGACTGTGTGTGCCGCATGTACCACTGACTTAAATGAATATTCAAAAACCGTGAAAAGTATTTTGACATAAACTGAATGCGTGAGCCAGGCATAAGCTGTAATAAGATCAAAGTAATGCTAAGTGGATCTTCAAGCTTTATTTCCACATTTCATCCAACAATGTGTCTGCTGAAGCAGAAAATTATTCTGCTGCTTTAAAGCAATATAAGTCACTCTAGAATAAACAGTGTTCACTTGGGTCCTCATACAATTAAGCTCCAATGACTGACTGAGCAGATAAGGACTATCAAGAAACGAAGCCCAAGTAAAATGAGTAACGGCTGAGCTAAACCAGCGGACCAACAATCTCTGCGTGTGCAGTTTACATTTGTCCTCAACAATTTTCAGAAGCAAGTGAAGTGGGAGATATTTCTAACACTCTCATTTCTTGCTTCCACATAAAACTGAATTAGACTTCCACAGACAGCACAATGCAGTCCTGATTGTTTCCTTGTGGTTCTTTTTAGCCTCTCAGATTGCTACTCCTGTAGAACCCCTAATGGACAGATGTGTGTGCATATATACATATGTGTGTACAGTATATATTGTTAGTGTAAAATCCCCCCCCCCCCAGCTGGGACTGGTTCCATTTAAAAAGGTCATTACACTCATCAGTGGTGAGTGTAATGACCTATAGGTGTGAATTTATGTATGTCTGTAACGACTCTCAGGAAAACTCGAATATGTTTCCTGACATTTTTACTTGTAATCACAAGGCTGGAACGGATTCTGCTGTGTCCTGTCAACAAGCACAAAGTCAGTACACTCTGTGGGGAAACTCTGGTAAAATGATAGACTGAGATTGAGCAACTTGTTTATAGTTACAGTTTTACATTGAATTCAACATCAGCCCAATAAAGGTCCCCACTGACTGATATGTCTGTATGAAAATAAGCCTCAGGTGAGACAGATGCTTGACAGATGCTTGTATTATTCTGAGCAGTGCGTAACAATATGACGACAAAAAACACTAACATGTCAGGATTGTTTTTTGCCTCTCTCACCTAGTTTGACAACTTCTACATGTCAATTGATGTTGACACATAGGAGTACAGAGCGTTCTTATGTGCACGACTGTAAACATGGCAAAGTGAGAGAAGAATCACTTGATTCTGTAACATTTGACGGTAACCCTCAGTTTAATCACACCTGCTGTTCATTTCTCATGTATAACCACTATTTAATATTGTTTCTTTTAGCCATGACCATAGTACAACTTTAAACGCAGCGACTTTGAAAGCAGCGACTTACATATTTTAACCCAAACCATAATCTTTTCCTAAGCCTAACCAAGTAGTTTTTGTGCAAACCATGGCCATTCCATAACTATAACTATATGTTTATTAATGTTATCATGATGATGAAGGTCCGGCATGCCTGCCGCTGGTTCAGTCCTATGGGTCATATCTGAGGATAGGGACAAGCAACCTATATGGTTGTTTGGGTTGGAGGACTTGTTGAACTGTGATTACAAATGTAAACATTGTTGGTTCAAGTCGGGTGTAACTGGTCCCTCCTACCTTACCAATCCCCAGTTGTACCTATGCTCGTCGTGGGGGACAGCAAGCAATGATTGATCAGGGCCTGATGTACAGCTATGAATGTTCACCAAGTCAATGCACAAATTTATGATCCATCTGTCTACATTCACCAAAGTTGACTATGATTATCATCCAGCAGGAAATCATTTGTCTTGTCTCAGTCAAGGGAGGGGAAAACTCATTATAGAACCACTTCTAGCTTTCTGATACAGATGATCTCTTTAAAGTTAAACCAAACATACTAAAAACTTTGTATATTTTGGTACATGTTGTTCAATATTCCCTTTATTTTATTTTATTTAATTTTTTTCAACAGTTCAGATCACAGCTTAGAGAAAGCACATGTTTAAAAAGTTACTTATTCTATTAACTCTTATTTACCTGCCTCTCTGAAAATCAAACCTACCTCTGTGAGGCTCCATGTGGTTCAGATCTGGTGGCACCTTTTGGTAACTTTTACTGACCTACATTCAACATTAGAGTGGCTTGTGTGTCTCTCAGAAAAATGACAGCTTCATGATGTCATCGCTTTGTTCAGTGAGCTGCACACTGCAGTTACAGTACCGAGTCTTAAATAGGTCAAACTAAACTCTAGAGTTGAGCTGTAAAGAGAAATAAGATTATAATAAAGTGAGATAGTGGCAGAGTGAATGGGAGCGGGGCGTTCCTCTGCCTTAATGCTAACCAGGGGCTCCTGAATTTGCTACAAGTGAATCAGTTTTGGGTCATTGATAAGTTCTTTTTTGGTAGCAGTGAGTTTGTTTTGTTGTCGTCAGAGGCAAGATTCAGCTGCATTGTCGTGTTCATGGACAGACTGTGACACAGCAGAGCTTTCTAGGAAAACAAGCAACTAGTCATAGTACCACTTAAATAATGAGTCCCCTCACTGCTGCTGCTGTTGGACTCTCTGTTCTGCATCATAATAAGTGTAGGATCAAAAAAATAACTTGGAACTACTGTACTGCACCTCATTAGCCCCCCTTTAGGACAACAGAGTCGGTGCCAGAGGCTCTAAAGGGCAACACTTTGGGACATGGGCCAGTATTCACATGGTTCCAAAACAACACTGTGCTCCACCACCTAAAAAAGCCACCAATACCTTTGAAAGACTGTAAGTTCGTGCCAAATGCATTATTTACACCGGAGCAAGGAAGGCTGCCCGTTCCATTTGCTTCAGCAGAAGTAGCTTTGCATGCATTCATAAATAATAAACGTGCAGCACAACGCGTGGGAACGGGGGAAGAGCAAGCATGAAGAGCAGCCCAGTCGCACAGCATGAAAGAGAACAAGCCAGCTTAATCTGGGCATGGTAAAACACTGTCCATGCAAGTGAGTCACCCATGAAGAACTAAACACCGGATGACAAAATGCAGACAGAGACAACAACTAGGGCGAGCAGGCCACAAAAGAAAAACAAAATTTGCATCTCTGGCGGCATTTGGGCACACCGCCACTGTACTAAACTGATCTAATCACCGTCTGGCAGGAGGAAGAAAGCAGAGAAGGGGTGGTTCCAGCTGAGATGGATATTTCATGTACTATAACGTACAATGAGAGGCTTTCACTGACACTTATGACAACTAAGCTGAAACACTCTGAGACATGGTCTATTGCATGTTTTCATGCAACTGAAACTTCTAATTCTTCCTCTAAGCTGCTGGTGAGAGCACCACACAGACTGTCGCGGCTGATGCCATAAAAATGAACCTTTTGAATGGGATTAGACGTCAACTCCGACCTCTCACCAATCTAGCGAGGATTTGCAGAACGTTTGAATTCATTTTTCATAAGGGAGTAGTTAATAAAAGTTGTTACAGGCGATAGCCCTGGGAGAGCAGCAGCCGTAATTGGATGTCAAACTGAGTCCTCTGACATGTTTGGACAAGCTAATTCTTAGAGCAATTTCAAACTTTAGTTTTACTCCATACAAAGCTCCAACACTGTGTTCTCCTGACACACAGTCATACACAAACATTAGTTATGTGCTGCTTTGCACATTTCTGTTTTTTTGGGTATGGTGCGGGACACAGGGCACAGACAAATAACCAATGCCAGTATTGATTACTTAACAAAACATAATAAATAGATAATCACAAAACAGGAGAAGTTCTTGAGCAGATATGATTTTCTTATATATATATGTATATGTGAATGTCTGCTACAAATCTTGTGCATGATAGATTTTTCCAAATTCCTTATTGGTTTGGAGAATAGTAAAACACATAGTTGAACCTGCTGCTTTTGCTGTTTATTTTTTTGTTGTTGTGAGAGTGTTGGTAAGGTGACCTGAAAATCATCTGGAAATGCAAAATTTGATTCTGATATATGAATTAACAGCTGTTTAACTGCTCTTTACTACTGTTATACAATGCATCTGAGTTCAGTTTTTGCTAAAGACTTATCATTGATACATGAGGATGTTGCATGTTTGTTTTGTTTAAACCTGTGTACTATTTTGATGCATACAGATGCAGCACTATGCGTGGTATCTTTCCCCAACATCATGTTGGTTCCTGGAGTGAGAACTGAGCAGGAAAAAGCTTTTAAATACATTTCTCCTCCCTCCTAAGACAGTGGGCTGTACACTGTCTTAGACCTGAAATTGTCAAAGCTGTTTGCTGTTGGTGAGTCTAAGTCAACTGGATACTGTCTATACATAGTTTCCTTAGCTTGTTGATGTTGTTGTTTTTATTGCTGTAACAATGTTTCAACGCTGAAAAAAAAAATCGCTGTGGTAAACAGAAAGAAATGGTCACCTCTGAAACATCAGAAAACAACCAAAAATATGGATGCTTAGGCAGATATTCAAAGATCAGTCCAGTTGAGAATCAGAGATCTTGCGATCCTAAGTCTGGCTGAGCTGGTGTATCCTTAAACGACCTACTGCAGACTAGCATGCAAAAAAAGATTTCTATGAATAAGAGATGAACTGGTTTACCACAAACTCAAGTCTTTAAAGTCTGGATTAAAAGAAGAAAAAAAAAACATTGCTCAAGTGTTTTATTTTTAAGACAATGAGCAGTATTAACAGTCTCTGTGTGAGGTTTTCCTCCATGGCAGAAAGATCTGCAGTGTGGACTGCAGTGTCTTGGCAGGGCCCCATGTATTCTGGGAGAAGGAATGGCGAGGCAGAAGAGAGGAGCTAAAAGAATCCCTTTTCAAACCAGAGCCAGTTTAATTTTTTGACAGGCTTGCTTAATTCCCTTTTAGACTCCCTTGAAAAGATTTTGTTCTGCGCTGCTCCTTTGTGCCTTTCCAGCGGGGAGTCTTGTGTTTGTGTTTTCCGGGCACACTCCAGCCTATTTATGCAAGCTAATTTAAAGTATAAATGAGGCTGCATTTTTTCGGGAGTGCACAGACAATTGCAAATGGGAAGAGAGTTTACTGTTTATTTGTTTCACCTATATAGTCAGTTGAGCAAGGATGCCCCGTCTCCTGTGACTTCTTGAGAATGTGGTGCTGCATATAATTACAGAATTCAATGAAATCCATAAGTTGCACTATATGAAGTAGGGCCTGCAGGAACTGTATTACAGTTAACAATCATTTGCTTCTACTTTTCAAAAATGGAGACTGTGTTTTAGTCCCTTTCAGAAAACGCAGGAAGCAAACAAATTCCGGCATTAAGCTGTTAAAAAGACACCCCCCCCCAAAAAAAAACCTGTGACACATAAAGATATACGGAGTAGTATGAAAAACCCTGACAACAGACACAATATACTGAATACATACTGAGTAGACAAGTCAGTCAAAAATCCAGTTTGCCATTAAAGCTGAGTTACTGTGACTGACAACAAATTATGGTGACTCATTTGGGTTGCCAAACACATTTTGAAGAACATTTAATTGCTGCTTGGGTTACATTCACTGGCAAGACTTTATTTCCAATCCAGGTAGTGTGAAGTTCTTATACAGCACAGGAGTCATATGGAGGAGGTCAGGGCAGATGGGTGGGGGATGGTGACCAAGTGTTCTGAGTTGCCTTATCATAACCATAAAAATATAACTCATGCTTTAGTTGCCAGAAGCAGATAATTGCACCAAAAAACAATTACATACTTGGACTGTAAACATTTTGCAGATACTTGTGGTATGTTCATAAAAAATGTTATATAAACATTATGTTTCTTTCATGATTTTTTTTTTGGTTCTGCAAATTAGTTACATATTAACCTAATTTTCAAGAGACTGGGATGTCACAAATTAAAGGTGTAGTATGTAACTTTTTCTCAACGTGTTTTAGTTGAAATACACCCCAAAACATATCTTAATGTGGAAAGGTGCTGTCAATGGCTTCTGTTACCCAGACTCATTGAGCAGCCTGGCAGCAGTGCAGAGATATTCCCCTCTGAAGTTTCTGAGCAAGCATCGCCCTTCTAACCAATCAGAAAAGGCCAAAGTCTGGGTTGGGAGCACCTGAAAGCACCTCTGGTCTACTACTCTTCTCACACAGAGGCTTAAAGGTAGCATTAGCTGGTGCACGGCATTGATATGGCTGATGCACAGACGACTGCTATATTGGCTAAGATAGCATACACGCCCGAGGATGCAGGTGAAGGCTGGTGAAGTGTGAGAGGAGGTAAATATAGATGGTTTGCTTTCAAGTCTGCGTTAGCTAGACTTTATTTCCACAGCTTATATTATCATCGAAACAGACGTAAAGTGTTGATTTATTCTATGATATCAATGCCATAAATATCATAAAACTCCGATATAACTACTCATTTGTCAAAGCAATATGGTGATTAACTGCCTGGAAAACGCTTTCACCAAAGTATCACATTTCAAAACAGTAGAATATCCACAGATATGGGCTTGTATCTCAGCAGACTTTCATTAGGTAACCTGAGGCTCACGTGACACCTTTAGTGATCGCCTCTTTGCGCGTGTTGTCACGTGCAATGGTGCAGCTAAGGAGGTCGCAGGGGATGTCCATGGCATCAGAATGGTGAGGTATATGTTTATGTTGTGAGTGCAGAGGATGCTGCACTTTAAATGTCTCTCTTATTTTGTCTTTTATTCTACAGATTCTATCTTTTTATATACCTACCTTTATTCCCCCATGTTGGACCTGTTATCTAGTCGAAATGAATCAAAGTGTTTTAATTGCCAAATTGTCTGGCGCTGTCCCTAAAGAGGCAATAATAATGTACAGCTACTGTAATGGTAGACATTTGAAATAAACAAAACAACACAACGGTGTAGACGATGAAATCCAACAACCTGCTGTCAGGGTGTAAGGTTGCAAAATATGCAATTTCATCAGAACTGGTCTTAAGCAGGTTTCCTATTTTCTTTACGGCTCTCACCCTTTTGACATTTAGCTGTAGAGCTTTTGAATCAAAGTTCACGCACTTCCTCTCCAGTACCATGACTGTGCTCCAGAAACGTTTCAGCTGCCCAAACCCCATCAAAATGGATTAATTCATCAAGTAGCTGTTTTAACAGGTGTCAATGATCTAATGGACAAAGTGAAATTCATTATATCATTCTATATATAAGTGAGTTTGCGTCTAAGCCAACAATCTCTGGTCTCCAGTGGACGAGGTCATACAGGATTACTGATATATGAAACTATATTCGGAGGCTTAAGCAACACTTAATTAGCTCCTGCCTGCTCACTTATCACTATCTCAGTCTAATCCTACAAGCCTAGATACATCAACACACCACTTTCATAAAGGACATTTACTTTGTCGCCCGAGTGCCAATCAAACCAAGAGATAAAGGGACATAAAACTATAATATCAAGTATTAAAGTAATGGAATATTGATTAAATATATTGTTGTTCAGTTCTAGTAGCTTCAAGCAGACATCAGCGGCGAAACAAACAGAAAAGTATGCAACCTTGAGCATTGTGGTGAAATAATTGGTAGCACTTGCCAGCCTGCAAGGCGGTCACGGGCAGGTTGAAAAAACTGTCATTAAGGTTGGCCTGAATGATGAATACTACCTAACGCCAGGTGAATGTTGATAGTACAAAGGTCAGCCACCGAGACTCAAGGCTTTTTTCAGTTGTACTATCCACAAATGAGCACTTAATTCCTGACCAAGGATTAAAGCTTCAATTATCTGTCTCTCCAAGAGTATCGACAATCTTTTTTTATTCCTCCTTGCTTTTGTTTATTTTTACTTTTTTTCTTTTAATAGAGGCTGTGTGTGTGTCGACATTTTCAATAAGGAAGATTTATGGATGCCATCTGACCCAGAAGCTGTATAGAATCATTTGCCTTTAATATCCTCTCACTTAGACTGAGAAGTTCTGTTTGAAGTAAAGAATTTTGTGATCGGTATGTCAAGTTTGCTCAGGTCTGTGAAACCACCTGTCAAACAATGCCAATATGTAATCTAGACATTGGCTTGTGGCCCCTCAACATCTCTTTATTATTATTTCAGTAAGAGCCCCAACTGAGGTCAAGGATCTGCTAAGAAAGCTTCCTCAAACAGCAGATGCACACTGTTATACAAGGATGGCCGACTGCACTAATCCCCTGAGCTTGAGGCTGCAAGACGACAGAGTCAACACAGGAGTTGGTGAAATGGGAATGTCACCTGGCTAACAGAGGTTGGCCTGAGCATTGCCGACTGACAGCTCAGCAGCAGCCTTCCTCTAATGCCCTCCTTTGACCTGGATCTGAATTGGTCAGGCCCGAGATTACCCACCATTTACGAAATATTATCTACACCGTGACTGCCACCTGGTGAATACCAGTCCACATGATTACTTTATTCTGTTTCTATCCTTCATCCCTAACCACACTTAACACTCTTTTCCACTTAGTGCTGTCGAGGTCCAGTGGCCCTAGGGAAGGAAGCTATACATATGGTGAGAGGAGAGAGAGAGGAGAGAGCCAGCTGAACAAACCGTGAGTCTACTCGATCGGTGCACGACTTCACTAATTCCTCTAACTATCACTGAAGCGCCGTATTAGCGGCCGTCCGGGTCAGGCATACGTGAGAAGTTTCTAATTTCACGCGGTGCTCTTTTTAATGGGCTGCCAGATTAAATACAGCTCTGGGACAGAGGACACGCGTATTGTAATTGAATGTACAAGGATGGTTTTGCAAAGTAGTGTTTTAATCAATCCAGTTTGCACACTGCTGTAGAGAGATTTTATAGCTGAGTAGAAGAGCAGGGTACATGTTAAATGTCCACATCCCTTCAATTGATTATATTGTTGTTGTGTCTGGCTTTATTGACTGTTTGGCAGGGCAAAACATGAAGAGTTCTTGTTTAACCATTCTTGCAGTGAAAACAATTGCTACTATAACTACTTTAAATATATTATTTTACCGCCTGTGTGTGCTAGTAGCTTTGTGGAGTTCACAAATGGCATCTGGGCCGGCATTTTGGTGGCCTGAAGTAACAGTATGCAGTGCACATAGCAACAGCTGTGGATCATTGGCTGCTACCACAGGTTTGCATGTCGCGTGTGCACTTACTACATGCTGGGGAAAGTTACTAACGTCAAATGCCAATTTTTTGTAAGAGCTTAAAATACACAAACTTGACCGTTTTCAAATCCTACCCTCAACAGCTACCCTTGAAAGCTATCATCACAGCAGGTATGTCAATCATCGAGCATTCCATATGTTGAAGCTGTATGGTGCTATAGTAAGAGCCGATACCTGCATTTAATAGAGTTTGAGATAGTGCTTCGATTGTCTTCCAAATCAAAAAGCATAAAAAGTTAGAAGGAGGAATGCATTAAACAGGTGCGTTTATCTGTTCTAATGTAAGCTGTAATTTTTAGATTAGCATGTGCAGCTTGCTAGCTTTCTACCTACAGTCATTAACCTAACCTAGTGTTACCTAAGTCAAGAAGACTTACAGGCTACATGCAAATCCACTATGTAATATCTCCAAGCTCCAAGACAGCAAAATTACACTTCTGGCCCAACATGTGCCTGGATGCTCTGCCCACGTCTGGCCCGTATACTTCCACATCTGGGCTGATTATGGCTGTTATCCTCCAGTGTTGACTGACAGCTGGAAAATCTGTGCATGCGCCAGAACTGGTCCAGATGTGGAAGTAGCATCTGACAATCATGTTGCACATGGGCCAGAAGAAGTAAACAAGCATGAAGCCCAGGCATGAGCTGGATTTATTTTTTCTCTTTGCTACCATCATCATTGTGAACCGAATACGAATAAGTGGAGCAGGGGGCTCGGCAAACAGTCAGTTCTGACTTTTCCAAGTTACTGACACAAACAGCACATCTTATCATCTATTAGCTTTTCAGGCAGTGATACTCTGTAAATACATTGACACCACATCAGATATGCTGTTATTGAACTGTCAACAGTTAACATGATCAATAATATGACGAATGACACTTCATGATTCACAAATGAGTTACTCTGAGAAAAGAAAATCATGCAGCGGGAACAACAGAAGTTGTGCGTGAAGTTGTGCAAAGTGACAGACCATACTGTGTGTTTCACAGCAGAGTGATGACAGCTGATCTGAGCCGATGGGAAGTCAATGGAGGCTTATTTCTACATGTGTTTTTTTAATTGCCTTAATGATTGACATTTTTCTGAGAGCATGATTTGAGGCGGAGATGTAGATGACAGACATCACAGTCCTTGTCTGTGTGTTTTAATGAATAGCTTTAAGGAATGAAAGTAAATCCCTCTATTTATACTGAAGGACCAGCACATTGTCCTGTGTGACAGTTTCTCAGATTGTGTTGGGATACACAGCATCTTAGATCAACACTGAGTGAAGCATCACGAGGGAAACTGGTTACCTTATTCACAAAATTCAAAACCAGTTGATGTTTGTACTGTCATTAATCAAAAAAAAAAAAAAAAACAACAACCCTGAAGCCATGGCTTTGTTTTTTGGTTCCTCTTTGATCAACCTTCCATTGTGTGACTAAAATAGTCATTGCAGTTTCACCACTCTCTCTCTTTCTTTTTTTTTTTTAACCCAGGATTTATTTGGCCTGTGACTGTGCATGTTAATACTTTATTACAGCCTGTATGCTAAGTGGATTGTATAAGCTTGCTTAGCATAATCTCAGAGGTGTAAGCATATGCACCACATCACACTGAAAACCCCACACATAACTCACACACATTTACTCTCACTGCTAACAAATGCTAAACCTTCACTTGATCCAGGAGCTTGCTTACCAATTAGTTGGTGTGTTTTATAATTTTTTTTATTTTTATTTTTTAATCTGTCTTTTCAGAGGGATAGGCTTTACCTTACAGTGTGTCCACAGAAATAACACTAAGAAGGTGTGTTATTGCAGCTGGCTACTTCCTTGCCCTCTTGTGGGTGCACAGTAATCTAGAGAGCATTTTGACATGTTGCTGACTGCAGACTCCAAGGTTTTTTCCCCCCCTCCTCTCCTCATTTCATCGGTTCTCCTCTGCTCTCATCTCCTTCTTTCCCCTGTTGTATCCTCTACTCCCCCTCTCTCTCCCTCTCTCTGTCTCTCTTTCTCTGTCCTTTCCCTCTCCTCCTCTGCCTCCTTCCTTTCTGGCAGCTGTCTTTTCGGTTCAGCTACCTGCAAGTACAGTATCACCTTCCAGACAGAAACGTGTACCGTTCAGCTCGCAGAAATAAGCCTCTTCTCTGCACTACTGTTTTGCAGCAGAGGTGCAGATAAGGGAGTGAGAGGTCTGCGGCGAGAATGACCTTTTTTTTTTTTTCATTTCAAGAAAAGCAAAAGCACGCCAAAGCATTAGCATGGATCAAGTGAATAATCTGCCAGAATGAATGTAAAGTATGCACAAGATTTTTTTTCCATTTTCCTCTGATGTAAAAACAAACAAAAAAAACAAAACACTGTGTGTGCAAATTTGCTCTCTTTGAAGAACAAAATATTCCAGGAATACCTGAAAATCAGGGCTTATTCTAAATGTGCATGTTTCTGTTTGCGCTTTTTTTCCCCTATCCCTGCATTATTTCATCAGATTTCACATTCAGTTCTTTTTGAATCTGATCAAAGCGTTCCCACCTCCAGTTTTCCCTCTTGTTCACCTCTGCATTCAATTCTCATGTAGAACAACGTACAATCACTTTCTCTGCGGTAAGGCGAGCAGCTAAACAATATGCACTTCTGCTGGAGTATCATTGGAATGATAAAATGTACACTCCACATGACCCACAACATACTGGTATTTATAAGAAGCTGACAATTGAGGCAGATTGAAATGGGAAAAAAGAGAAACAATAAAACCTGTTCCTCTGAGACAATCAGACAGATTTAGTCTCAACTTTACATTTTCTTAATAAAGTTTAAAAATGAACCACGTAAAGCGAGAGAGTTTCATTGAACTCAAATGTAGTATCACTTGCTGAATGTTCCGTGGATTTCCCTGATCTTTGAAAACCACACTTAACAAACTGGCTTTATGTATATATTTACTTTTACTTTGGTTATGATAACATTGTACTAACCAAAGTAATGGCTGAGATGTGGGAACCTGGTAACAGACTGTAGCTACAACAATATTAGAGTAAGAAACATGAGAAGATTAGACACGCTGTAAACAAGATAATAATCTAAACCACTTGATTTGGAAGTAAAACCCATAGTATCAGCGATTTTCCCTCACTGCACAGAAAAACTGTGTGTTGTGTAGGGTAAACAGTTTGGATAATAATTTTACCATTGGCCTTACTTTTCTCATCCATAAAAAAATTTTGCTGACTTGGTGGTTTGTTAACAGGTCTGACTGCACATGTTTCTTTCATCCATTTGATGTCTTTTCAGCAGAGTTGTCATTCCCTAACACTTCAACTTAAAATGATGGTCAAAAAAATAATGACCACGTTTCCAAGAACTGGAATTATCTATGCTCTCTGAAGAGTAAACAGAAAAAATCTTTGAGGCTTCAGCTCTTTTCTATTCATCCCCAGATACTTGATTTTGGCTGCTGAGATACACTTTTATAAAAATAGATTGTAAGACTCTGTGCATGTAGCTGTAACAGGCACGTTGTACAGTTAGTAAGTCGTAAAGATAAATACTTCTGCCAAGGCCACCTCACACATCCATCCCAGTCAGTCACAGATTCCTGGCACAATTTCTGGACGTCACTCAGAAGTGGAGCTGAGTAACGATCTGCTATTGACATCATCCTGCAGCCTGAGAGGCTTGTCATATTGAGTCATGCTCAGCTCTGTTATGCTGCATTACAAAGGACAAGTGAAATGTGTCACCTAACAGACAAGTACAAACACGATCCAAACAGGACAGCAGTTCTGACCGTGCTGATACTCAGACCCAAGAGGAGAAACTGAGAATACAAGGACTAAAATAGTCTGCATGTTTTATTTGGTAGCATTGCTGTTTTTTACATGAGTGATATTTTTCATTAAATGTTCATGTGGACATATTTTTTGGTTAGCTTGTCTTGTAATTTGGTGTTTGTACAGCTTTCTTAACCAGAGGAGAAAAAGTTTCAAGTCTCTGTGTGTGTATATTTATTTATGATATAGTTAATGTACCTGACTGATGTTTTTGGTGTAATATAAATGTTGGCACATGTATGTCATGAAATGAATTCATAAAACCTATTTCGAAGTAGGCCACATTTGACGGGAGATCAGGTACAGTCATGTGTAAAGATGTGTTTGCAGCACAACAGGTAGAATTCAGCAGGAGTTTTTTTCGCTGCTGTGTTGTCAACTGTTACCTGAGTAAATCTTAAAATAATAAAAATCTGAATAAATATCCTTTCTGGCATTGTTTCTGTGAATTTCAGGGTTTTAATAACCTGAAGAGGAGCTCAAATTCTACAATTACACAGCCTGATAGTGTTTTTTTTTTTTTAAGAGTTAACTTAAATTTGACTGGTCTGGCAGGGGGACCTTTGCTGGATGTCATTCTTCGTCAAATTAATGCAAGCTTGATGTTCACTGCGATGATGCAATTAGCCAGAGATAAAACTCGAGCAAAATTCGGAAATCTGCTTTTTTTCATAACACTGAGGAGAAGAAAAAACACATCAAAAATTCTTAAAGCTGTGCATTCATCTGAAAATGCTCAGCAAAACTGCAAAGTATACACGCTACACGTGATGATATATAATGTTTCTAAAAAGGGTACAGTGTCCTTTAAAAACTACATGTCTGTGTGTTTGCATGTGATCATCACCTGCAAATACTCACACAAACCAACAGGCACATGACTCAGACACGCAAAATGGAAATCTGCAGCTACCACCAACACACAGGCATCTGGTGTGTGATGATCTTTCTCACACATCTACATCTGCTTCCTTCGATCTTACCGCACAAACATAGAGACAAAAAACTCATGAATAAGAGAAACACACAAAGACAACTTTCTATTAACTAACATGCAGACTGCACCTACCAGGGCAGACAGACTCAAACATCTGCACAGGACTCAGTGACCACCGAGAGCGTTATCAGAGAAAGTCGGCCATCTTTTGACCAGGCAGCCTGATTCACCATTCAAAATGGTGAATATTGATTTCTCTATTAGTGTCTGCATCTTCCTTTTTCTATCCATGTCAAAGTCAGCAATGACTAACCCCCCTCACCTTGTCAATGTGGGTGTAGCTTATACTGCGTTTAAGTGGGGTGGGATCAATCTGTCTAACAACATGACATCTCAAAGCAGGGGGTTGGAAGTGGTGATGGGTTCAAACCTTTGGTGGTGAAAGTTTCCTGTAGACTTTTGTTTTTGTGTCTTGCCATTGCATTTATGCATTTAATAGAAATGAAGAGGGAGAGTAGAGGGAAATAAAATAGGATAATAAAAATCATCTTTTAAAAAAGAAACATTAGTTTTCAACATAATAAATGCAAAATATCAATTTGTGTGAATTTGTGGCAACCAAAGCAGGTTATGTTTAAGCAACTCAGAGAACTTGGTTGAGGTTAGGGTGAGATTTGGGTTTTTAAAAAAAAAAACACTGGCTTGTTTGTATGCCTTTAAGCCAATCAGCGTCGTCTTGGGCGGCGCTTAGCCCGGGATACGAGGGTAACTTGTTTTGGTGGAATATCTGCGCATGGGGAGGCGATCACTGTCACAATTGAGCACTGGTGTCAGGAAGGCCACCAATGGCATGCCTGTAACCGCAGGCTACAGTCTTTCCCTATCCTTAAAATTGCATCACATTATTTTTTTGGGCCACTTGGGGCAGTATAACTGTAAACACAACATTGACATATCAGCTACCGGCTTCCCTGGCACTGAACGAAACACTCCCAGTGAAGGGAACACAGGCAGCGACTGCAATTCCCCCATAACATGTTGAGCAAAACAAATCAGTAGAATCTAAATGTATTTTGTAGGAGACAGGGTTGATAAACAACATTGCTCTTCATAGTTCTCAATTACACTGAATCATTTCCTATCTCGTGTCTCAGTCTCTTTCAGTCTCTGAGATTCAAACACAGATGTCTGAGAAAACTCAGACATAATACACACACAAACACACAAACAGCCCATCATCACCCAAACATGCTCATGAGTGACAAGTAGGCAGTGTTTTGAGTGCTGCTGGAGACAGTGTGAAGCCTCCTTACTAGACTGGTTAATGAATTGGCAAAAGCCCGCTGTGTCCTCTGCCAAACAGCAGAGAGTATCAACAATACAGCCCTGGCATCTGTTTCTCAGCCAGGAGGGCCCATCCCTCCCTCCTTCATCCTCTTCTGTTTTTTCTCTTTACTATTTATTCATCATCACTTTTTCAAGATCTTGTTTTTCTCCTGGAAGAGCAGCATGTTTCTAATTACCTCAGGGCTATTCATTACAAATGACACCCTCCACATTGCACTGCAGCGATATTCAAGAGTGCAGAAGAAAATGGGGTTTGCCTTCACACTGTGTTCTTCTGTACTGATGAAAAGGCAGATAGAAGGGAGGAAAGCTTTTATCTTTTGACAAAATGCTACGCCGGGGCATGAATATCTGCTTTTATTGTCAGACTATCTTCTGTGTGAAGAATCTGTTAAAGGGAGTTGGTCTTGCTTGGGAAAGCACGGGGAGAAAGTTTGATTTGCAGCGGTGAATCACCTGGAGGAGGCATTCACGATACAAGTGACGTGAGAAAGATTCATTACACCGCAAAAAGGATCAAACCCACACAAAGCATTACATCTATACCACCACAGTACAACTGCTCTGCATTTCTACTTCTGCTGCTGCCCTGTGTTTCAGAGGGCACAGCATTCTCTCAACATTAGAGTAATACTTTGCAGTAATAGTTGTAGAAATCAGACATCTGACTGCCTGCCTTGCCCCTGGACAGAAATTTAAAAAACATATTCAATCAGCCCCCAATGGTGTGCAATATTTACTTCCTGCTAGTTAAGGCATAGCAAGTACAGCTGTCGACAACGCTAATATTGCAGTCATACAATCAATGGCGTGACACGATTGCTTTGTCCTAGCTGTTCTGTGAAGCAAAGCCACACCAAAATGTGTTTTAAAACAGATTCACTGTAGTTAGCCTCAACGTGTCTGCAGCAGAGCTTATTATATCAAACCTCACAGAGATACAGACAGCAATGTTTATGAACTTACTGAAAAATGCTGAAGAGAAAAGGTAACTGAATGCGTCTCCCTACAGAGACATTCAGCAGTGACCACTTTTGCATGTTTTAAAGGTCAAAGGATAGAGGAGGAAATTGCCTCTGGCATTGCTAAAAACTAGTATTGACTTCAGTACCAACAGAAATTGTGTTTCAGTTCCACTTCGGAATTACCAAAGAAATCTAAAACATCTGGTGCTCACAGCAGGTTAAGACTTATCATTGTTAAACACTATTTTCCCAGATGTGGTGTAAGCCAATCCAGCTTGGGCTCAACAACTGTCTCCGGCTGATAATGATGTTTTTGGAATATGCAAATGTGTGCAGTGTTGTTTCCTCTACCATTCACTTTAAAGCAATTTCTAACAGTGGAAGTTCTAAAGCAAAACAACACAGAATGGATAAAGACTGTGGAAGATTTCTTCATTGTTATTCATTAATTATTTGCCAACTGGGGATGCACCAGATGGCGAAAGGGGTGATGAGAATGAATGGGAAACCTTAGAAAGATATCACATCCAAGTGTTATTTCCTATTTTTCCTGCTTTTCCTACCTACTCCAGCTTAGAAAATCCACCTGTCAACACTTAGCCATAAAAGCTACTGACAATACACCAATTATGCATCATTGTTTAGCAGTTTGTTTCTCTTGTTTCCTGGAAAAACATTAAGTGACATGGCATTTAGATACAAACGAGTCTGAAGCAGGGTAGTTCAAATTATGTAACAATAACAGTAAATATCAGATTTACTGTAGGTGTTAGTCACTCACAGTCAAAGAGCAGAAGCTTCTGTCTCAATTCACACACTCACACAAACACAGAGCTGCTGTAGAAGAAGCAGAGATATTGTTTCCCCACCAACAGTGCCCACCGGACTATTAGGCCATGATGCAGTGCAACCACAAGACATGTGGTGATTTTACTAAATAGCGGGACTGTCACTTTTTCTTGAATAGAAATACACTTTCCCTTATTTTGTGACCACTGTTGCTTTTGCTCTCTCCACCTACACATTCAACAAGCTCAGTTCAGCAGCAAAGGTGTGACCTCCACGCTCTGTTCTCTCAGTGTTGAGAAAACTGCTCTGCACGGCCACAAAAATAACAACTTGCAAATACACCTTAAAGTTCAAGGTGTCGGTAATAAATGGCAAAACAGTGGACTTGGCAGTAGAAAAGTGCATCTGCATGGAGCCTTTTATTCCATTGCTTGATACTTCATGTACACAACATGATTAGAATATCTGATTGATTAATGTAAAGAAATATACTAAATATTAAGTTGCAGCCAAGAGATGATATAATGACTGGAAACTGGTAGCCTTGCTCACTAATAAATGTGTTGTATCCTGCTTCTTTAATCATACCCCACCCTAGTTCCACAGTTCACATACATCACATCCCATCAACTTATAGATCTTTTCCAAAATGTTTTGTGAAATGTGGGCACTTTCATGGGTTTTGTTAATGAGATACTGAGTCTGAAAGAACATATTGTAACAACAGCCAATAACTGCAAAGCCAATATCCGACAGGCAATTGTTTTACAGAGAAATGGCTGGGCTTCAGGCAACCAGATCCCTGGTCGAAGACTATCAGCCACCTCTCAGACGAGCACCAGTGAACGGTAAACACTCTCAAGCAACGTCCAGAGGGCCACATGTGGTGCCTCCC
Organism: Lates japonicus; assembly: GCA_033238685.1. Taxonomy (NCBI): domain Eukaryota; kingdom Metazoa; phylum Chordata; class Actinopteri; family Centropomidae; genus Lates; species Lates japonicus. The sequence goes on from BRZM01000057.1 coordinate 1,783,897, forward strand.
AGCGCGCAGGTGGGAGGGTTTAGGAGTGACACTAAGAGGGTGCTAAGGGAGAGAGGGAGGCTGATGGGGAGCAAGTGGATTGGTAATATGGAGGAGAAATGAAGAATTAAAATATGAGTAAGTGGAAAGATGGAGCTGGGGACGGAAGGCAGAAATTTGGGATGTAAGGGATGAAAGGCTTTAGGACCAGAAGAGAAGGAGGAAGTCTGGGTGAAATCAGACTTGATGTATTTTAGAAACAACAGAGATGATGAGGAGGAAGAAGATAGGATGGGGGGTAAGGGAACGTAAGAGGAAAATGAAACTTAAGTGTATGATTACAAAGATCTATAATGACAGATAGAACAAACAGTAAGTGCTCAATTATCCACATTTCCCGCTGCTTCTCTCTCCGCCTGTGATAAAGATGCAAATGTAACTTTGTTTGAAATGATCGCCCCAAACAACGCCAATTAGTTTGCCAGAGAGGCGATATATCCAAGGTCCAATCACAGGCGGAGAGAGAAGCAGCGGGAAATGTGGATAATTGAGACCTACCGTTTGTTCTATCTGTCGTTATAGATCTTTGCAGTCATACATATAGGTTTCGTTTTCCTCTGGCAGTTCCCTCACCCCCCCATCCATATCTTCTTCCCTCTCCTCATCTGTCCTCTGTTGTTTCTAAAATACATCAAGCCTGTAGTTTTCACCCAGACTTCCTCCTTCTCTTCTTGGGTCCCTAAAGCCTTCATCCTTACATCCCCAAATTCTCAGCTCATCTCTGCCCATCTTCTCCCGCCTGTTTAATTCTCTTCATTTTCTGCCTCACCTCCCATGCTTCTTCAACTCACTTTGCTCTGTCAGCCTCCCCTCTCTCCCTCTGCACCCTCTTGCGTCACTCCTCCAGCTTCTCCCACCTGCCTTCGCTGAGAGGCACCACATGTGGCCCTCTGGACGTTGCTTGAGAGTGTTTACCGTTCACTGGTGCTCGCCTGAGAGGTGGCTGATAGTCTCGACCAGGGATCTGTTGTTTAGTCAATAATTCTCTATAAAACAATTACCCTGTCAGATATTTAGCTTTGCAGTTATTGGCTGTTGTTACAATGTATTCTTTCAGAACTCGGTGAATCTCATTAACAAAACCCATGAAAGTACGATTTCCACAAAACATTTTGGAAAAGATGCTGTAGAGTTTGATGATGCTTATGCTTGTGCTTGAACTGTGGAATGTTAGGGTGGGTATGATTAAAGAAGCAGGATACAACACATTTATTAGTGAGCAAGGCCACCAGTTTCATATCATCTCTGCCGTAACCAAGATATTTAGTATATTTCTTTACATTAATCAATTGATATTCTAATCATGTTGTGTACATGAAGTATCAAGCAATGGAATAAAAGGCTCCTTATGTAGATGCACTTTTTCAGCAAGTCCAATGTTTTGCTATTTATTACCGATACCTTGAACTTTAAGGTATTTGCGTTGTTATTTTGTGGGTCAGGCAGAGCAGTTTTCTCAATACTGAGAGAACAGAGCGTGGAGGTCAGCACCTTGCTGCTGAACTGAGCTTGTTGAATGTGTAGGTGGAGAGAGCAAAAGCAACAGTGGTCACAAAATATGGGAAAGTGTATTTCATTCAAGAAAAGTGACAGCCCAATATTTAGTAAAAATCAACACATGTCTTGTGGTTGCACTGCATCATGGCCTAAATAGTCCGTGGGCAATTGTTGGTGGGGAAACAATATCTCTGCTTCTTCTACAGCAGCTCTGTGTTTGTGTGTGAGTGTGTGAATTGAGACAGAAGTTTGTTTCTTGACTGTGAGTGATTAACACCTACAGTAAATTTATTTACTGTTATTGTTACATAATTTGAATTGTCGACCTGTTTGTATCTAACGCCATGTCACTTAATGTTTTTCCAGGAAACAAGAGAAACAAACTAAACAATGATGCATAATTGGTATTGTCAGTAGCTTTATGGCTAAGGTTGACAGGTGGATTTTCTAAGCTGGAGTAGGTAGGAAAAGCAGGAAAATAGGAAATAACACTTGGAAGGATATCTTTCTAAGGTTTCTATTCATTCTTCACTTTCGCCATCTGGTGCATCCTCAGTTATAAATAATTAATGAATAACAATGAAGAAATCTTTCCACAGTCTTTATCCATTCTGTGTTGTTTTTGCTTTAGGAACTTCCACTGTTAGAAATTGCTTAAAGTGAATGGTAGAGGAAACAACACTGCAATACACATTTGCATATTCCAAAAACATCATTATCAAAGGAGACAGTTGTTGAGCCCAAGCTGGATTGGCTTTACACCACATCTGGGAAATAGTGTTTAACAATGAAGGTTTGTTCGCCAGGAAAGCACCAGATGTTTTAGATTTTGTAATTCAAGTGGAATTTGAAACACAATTTCTGTTGGTACTCAAGTCAATACTTGAAGTTTTTATAATGCCAGAGGCAATTTCTCCTCTATCCTTTTGACCTTTAAAACATGCAAAAAGTGGTCACTGCTGAATGTCTCGTAGGGAGACGACCAGTTACCTTTCTCTTCAGCATTTTTCAGTAAGTTCATAAACATTGCTGTCTGTGGCCCTGCATAACAACACACTGGTGGTGAGGTTTGATATAATAAGCTCTGCTGCAGACATGAGGCTAACTACAGTGAATCTGTTTTAAAACACATTTTGTGGTTTCGCTTCACAGAACAGCTAGGACAAAGCAATCGTGGTTGCCATTGATTGTATGATCGCAATATTGTTATCGATAGCTGTACTGCTATGCCTTAACTAGCAGGGAAGTAAATATTGCACACCATTGGGGCTGATTGAATATGTTTTTAAATTTCTGTCCAGCAAGGCAGGCAGTCAGATGTCTGATTTCAACTATTACTGCAAAGTATTACTCTAATGTTGAGAGAATGCTGTGCCTGAAACACAGGGCAGCAGCAGTAGAAATGCAGAGCAGTTGAGATGACATCTATGATCTATCACACTGCTATCACACTAACACCTGCTTCCCAAAAAGAAGGCCATTTAAATGCCACATCTGCTCCAGTGCACCACCATCCACCAACTGTAAAACACAAAAGAACACCAGAGCTTGCAGAACACACTGAATATTTCCTATACATACACGTATATACAATAAGCACGCACACAAGGGAAGAAGTCACGCTGAATCTTGACAAGTATTCACAAGAAGGAAAAAAATGTATGCAACCTAATTTTTGGTTCACGGTAACCCACATGGAGCCATATGATGTATATGCAGCTGTCATGTGCTTTAGAAATGGCCGAGGATAACTACAGAGGTCACCCAGGGCCCACACACACACACACAGAGAGAGAGAGAGAGAGAGAGAGAGAGAGAGAGAGAGAGAGAGAGAGAGAGAGAATTGTATCTATTGGTCACAGAGCAATGGTTCAACAAGATCTAAATCCAACTGTCTGTAGCTTGGTTGGCTCATCAGGTGAGCTGAACTGCACCGTGTGCAAGAAATTAATGTGCTGTGCTGCTGTGTACTACAAGGAAATGATGCGAGGACGTTGGCTGAGCAGTGACTAACGACCACCAGTTTCCAATTTTTGTGGTAATCTTCCCACTGCCAAGAAGTTTTGCTAGTTAAGAGTTTGGCTTCGAGTGTTGTCTGCCTTTTACACACAAGGACATCTAGAAAAAAAATCAACAGACAAATTTTAATGAAATGTAATGGAAATGTGGTGGATATGGATTAAGATACAGATCCAGGAGTATTTAAAGTAATAATTTTAAAATGTAAATTGGACATTTTTGACATGTTCAACCATTGAATTGCTGCTCTTACTTAAGAAAAACTAAATCGAGTGCCTGGTTGTCTGTCACAATGAAATTGGATCTTAATGCAGATATACATTTAAATTTTTAATTTTAATCAAAGCAGTTTCTATTGATTAAGGAAAAGTTTGGCATTTGGCTTAATTCCATTTGTACTGAGAGTTTGATGAGAAGAGCAATACCAATCTCATATATATCTGTTAAATACAATGCTGGAGCCAGTTAACTTAGCTTAGCATAAAGACTGAAAACAGGGAAGCGAGGAAACAGCCTGGTTCTGTCCAAAGGCAACAAAATCAACCTACTAGCTCACTAATTAATGTGTTACTCTGTGTCTTGGTTGTTTCTTTTTCAACAGAACCAGTCAGTGAGTATTTCCCAAAATGTCAAACTACTGATGTCTTTATGTGGTGGAAATGTAAATACTTTCATTGTCAAGAACACAGGAAGAACATTGAAAGAACATGTTGTAATCCCAGATAATAACTGCAAAGCCAAATATCTAAGTAGACATTCAGAGCAGCAATAATCTCAAGTGTTTCATAGCTGAATTTAATTTAAAAATTTAAAACTGTTCTTTTACAGATGACAAGTTGTACAGAGAAATGAACGTGGATCAAGGCTACTAGATCCCTGGTTGAAGAAAATATTTTCCAAAATGTCAAACTATTGCATTAAAGTCAGTTTAGAGGACTGTGCAGCCTTGGTGATGATATTCACTCCATGACGGCTTTCTAGTGAGTCAATTTTTTGTTTCTACCTTTTACCAGCCATGAATCTGTGGCCAGTATTGTTTTAACCTTGTGAGTCTGTGTGTGTGTGTGTGTGTGTGTGTGTGTGTGTGTGTGTGTGTGTGTTATCATGGCAAAATGTGGTCCTGAGAAAACATACTCTGGTGGGAACAAGTGCAGAGGTGGATTTGAGTAATCTGGCAGGCGTTTGTCACTGTGATGGAGTCACTGTGCATGGTGCAGTCACAAAACTTTACAAGCATGTAGTTGAGATCAAAATAAAGACAGAGTTCGAAGATGGAGGTGTTTTTGGCTTACTTAACAATGTGTATAGCATAAATTCTAAATGTCCATATGAACGTAAAGGAAAAAGACTCCCTTAAACGCCGCTCAGATAACAATATTCAATGTGATACAAATTGTATTTCACTTGCAGCGCACCCACTCTCTGTGTTACTTTCACAACAATCATTAGGAGGTTCCCAGTGCTTTATATGTATAAGTGGACCATGAGAGTGATAGTTAGACCTAAGTAATATTTCCAGGCAACAAACAGGGAGGTTGTGGAGAAAAGGATATCATGCTGTGCCAGGTTCAAATCATATAAAAAAAGCCACCACAGAGTTCAACATTGTTACAGCGTATATTACACCCACAACAAATCAACAAAGGCTACACTGCTTTATGATACTTGAGTAACACTCACTGAAAAAAAAGATACATCTGTGTGCCTTTGCAGCAAGTGTATTGTGTCTTTGTCAGTGTCATATTCAAAGATTCAAATTCAAAATTTTCTCAACTTTCCATTCAGATTTAGAACAAAATCGCACATAGAAGAAATCTGACTCGGCTTAGCTGTGCTCCCAATGTACCTACATGAAGTGCAAAAATAAAAATAAAAAATACAGGGAGACATACAGTACATAAAGCTACTCTATACAAGGCACATAGGTCTAGAAATATAGACAAACAGACTATGCAGTTGCTATATACAGATATAGGGGTTAAAACAGCAGGTTTCTGCTTTGAGAACACCTTCTGCAGCAAATACACAAGATACGACGATGTTCTCCGTATGTTGAATTTCCACAGTATGGATGCGTATGACACAGAATAAAATACAAAATATGTACCCCAATTCTACTGTCAAACTAACTTATAGTTTGCTCAATAATTTAGGCCTTAAACAACACAAAAAATAAAGAACTAAGAATAATCAGTAAAATTTTAAAGTAGAATATCTCTATCAATGATGAAACCATTAGACTGTAGCTAAGGCATGTGCTGAGAGGTGGTTTATTTAGTAGTATTTTTTATGCAATGAATTGAGCAAATGTCAACTTTTCTTCTGCTCTGTTATGTACTTTTTATTTTGAAACATCCTTTGTTATTAATTTCAGACAACATGCACTGAGTAACTGATGGAGATTTTTTTAAGTGTTAGTACAAAGGTCTCTTCCACCAAGTGTTGCATTTTCCTTCTTTCTGGTTTTTGATCTTTGTTAATAAAGCACCATAACTGGGGAGAAAAGTCTATACTCTCTGCCTGCTCTTTCTCTTAATCTCTATACTGTTGAAAACTGGTTCAAAGTGGAGAATCTGGTGCGAAACCCAAGCTCCTTAATTGTGAAAGTCTGATACCAAAACCTGATGTTTTTGATATAGTTGGAAAGTCTACTTTAGCACTAAAAGAAATCACAGAAACATATTCTTACTTTAAACCCTAATATCTTGATGGAAGTATGATTATCAAAATCAACACCAAGATACCAGTAGAGCAAGTGGAAAAACTTAAAACTTTGTATTTGCATGTCATTTAATACCTGAGCTTTGGTTTAAAAAAACAAAAAACAAACTAAAAATACAATCTAAACATTAACAGCATCAGTATAAAATAAAGACAATTATAATCAAGAAGAAACAATATGTGACATATGCGTGGCCAGTTATCTCTAACCAACACCTTTTTTGTTTATTTTTTTATTTATTATGATTGATATTATTATTATTTGTTACTGCTGATCTGTAACAGCATGTGGTGAGATCACTTTTTGACCGTGTTTGTTTAGCAAAGAAGACTGGCTGTGGTTCAGGAGCCACAGAGGAGGCTGCGTGGGCTTTTTTAATGAACTCCCTGCTTCAGAGTGATGAATAGGTGTGTCTGAGCTCAGTGTCTGCTCCACCCCTTCAGAGGGCTCAACTACCAGGGCGCTCGTAAGCAGAGCCTTGTGCTTCCCACACACACACGCAGATACAAGCATTCATGTATATTAATAATGAACACACAGCAAACACATAAAAACACACACAATCAATGCAGCAGCGGAAAAAAGAAATCAACTCAGATTCTTGGCAGATGAGAAGAAGCTGCGAGATGAAAGGTCACATAGAACATCACCCTGAACCACACGCAGCTTCAAAAGATGATTACTAAGGAAAAGCAAACAGCTAATGCTATTGTTGCTTAAAATAAAACAAATACAGGTCGTAAAGGGTCTGAAAACCCATTTTCTCATTCAGCGTCTAACCATGAGGGATGGGGTCCAACATTTTCTTTAGTGCAATCTTGCTTATTTCACATGAGAGATTTACGTTGGTTGGTGGACAGGCTCTGTTAAAAATAGATGATGTCGTGTATTTCCATACACCAGTAAGAACTGCAGTTACAATATATTGACAATTATGGGGCAATTTGGCTCTGTTGCCATGGTAACACCATAAAGAATAACATCAAAACTCACCAAACCACACCTTCATGTTCATAATGAAACAGATTAGCTAGATTCTTGAGTGCTGTAGTTTAACTAAATTATAGCAAAGCCTTTCTTATTCAGCTGTGAAAATGCAATGTTGCACAAGAATAATTTTTGCAGAACCAAAGTTATAATGTAGGTAGTTGGTTTGTTCAGTGATTCAAATTGGTGTTATGTCCACTGACAGCTGTTTATGCCACAGCTTTAAGTCCCCATATTTAGCATTCATGAGCTGTTTGCCAACACTCATTCATTTACTTACTTGCAGCACTGAAGAAAAACTGTGGTTAACTACAACTTGTGTTTATCATCATAGCTCTGCCAATTGGTTCCATCATTATGATAAAGTAAAATGATCTAAGAACAGGGTAATATGGGATCAGAGAGGCAAGAAAGAGGAGCAGAAAGACAATACAGGCTGTAAACAGACTTAATTTAGCCAGATTAGCCACCACATTATTTGGTGGTGAAACTGAAAGTGAGCACGCTCATAACAATCCCTAATTAGACATGAAAACTGTAACTTCTAACAACTATGAAAAGTGGATGGATGTTAACAGTATCACATGTGCCTTTGTTTCTACATCAGATAAGTCGGACTAACATGGGAGTTCGTTAACAGCCTGTCTAATCCCCCGACCGCTCATGTTTCTTGTCCCATTAGATCTATTTTCAGCGATGTTGCTACTTTTCCAGATCTCTGCAATTACCTTGGTGAGTACAATGTCACCATAACTGATAGGAAAATGTCTAGAGGTACAAAAATAAAACTTTAAACAAATGCCATAGTTTTCCTTTAAATACATCCCTACACCCTCAGTGTGTAATGTTGGAGCTATAGTGTATAATGATGTATAGCAGGAGGCTCTCTGACAGGAAAAAGCTGAATGTGTTAACCTTTATTTATCCATGGTAGACTTGATGAGCAGGTCATCTTTTGTTCTGAGATGCTGCGATGCTCATACACCAAAATGCCTGGGAGGAAGATGAGCAGAAGTCTTGTATACCACCATCACAGCAGTCTTTTTTTTCCCTTCTTTTTTTCTTAACAGATGGAAGAGAGACAGGTTCTATAACATATCACAGTTCATTAGCAGTGAGCCAGAACCGTTTCATTTTCCTCCCTTTTCAGTGAAGATTTATTCTTTTCTTCGCAGCAGTCAGGATGATGTTCTGTCAGATTCTTACAGTTATGTCATAGAACATGCTCTTTGGAAAGGACGTCTGTAGCCCAGTCCTCTCTGGCTTAGCTCCAGCACTATGAGGGCGAAATTCTTTCACAGCCCTCAATTTAATGCAAATGCCCAAGTCCATGTCCGAGTCTGTAATCCCAGTGGTCCCCAAGGGGCCGTCAGGGGGCAAGATATGCCATATCTTAATACAGAAACACTGTCTATCAAGTCTCACGCCATTAATTCTGTGGAGGCTCCACAAACTGTTAACTGTCAAGCTATCCGCTCCCTCTCTTCCCCTCTCTGTCTCTGTCTCTCACACTGCTTATAGACCTCATTTGCAGATAATAGGCCATACAGGGGGAAAAGTGCCCTTTTTAATTATCCTGAGGATTATGAGGTTTGAGTTGTTCCCAAATGCTAATACATCGATCGCAGCTGTGCATCTTTGCATAAGGAGGAGTATATTACCCTTCCATTTGGCCTCTGTTGCTGATGGCTTACAGCTGATCTTTGCACACCTCATTTGACAGGAAAATAAGAGGCTGAAAAGCTCTGCATGAGAGACCCGTGAGCGTAATGAAGTTCTGAGATCCGATTAGGGAGTAAATGCCAGAACTCAGACAGTTAACAACAGAAATGAAAGATGGAATCAATCAGGGATTCATTCTGAATAATAAAAGATAGTGATGAGGATAATTTTACGGTACTGAGTCGAACTCATAAATCAGAACCTATTGTACTGATCAGAGCAATTCTTAGACTTTGATTTCAGTAGCAGATGAGTAAACTTTACAACACCTGGACAATTCAGTGATGTAAGTTGTTTACCTTAACAGACCTTCTAATAGTCTGCTGTAATCATCAAAATTTATTGTGCTGCTGTCTTCCCAAGTAAATTCAACCCATAAGTAACTATAAGGAGCTTAAAACATACGCTACAAAATGTTGGCTTTAACAAAAAGAGGATCAAAGAGAACTGGATCTGTTTTCTATAATATGGAATGACACTGAATGAACCTAATGGGCATGAATGCAGATATACTGTGCATGATTTATGTACTCATAAGACCCATTACAGAGCAGTGACTCTACAGGCAACACAGTGATGGACACAAAACTACAAATGCTGCTTCACACTCTGACTTCAAAACTGCTCCTCAACCTTAAAAATGATGCTTTTCTGAGTCTATGTTCCTACCAGGTGAACATTCAGTACAGGGTTCAGCAAATCAATAGCACTCACAGTCCTCATTAATTACAGCTGCTTTGCAGAGGTATACAGGATTTCAAATCACCCACATGTTCTCTAGTCCCCACACCCCACGGTGGAGACTTATTTATTTTCTTCTCTTTAATTCTGTATTTTCTTCTTGGCTCGGTTAGCTGCTACTTTGTCAGCGAATGTGGGAGACAAAATAATTGCCTCTATATTTCCTGAATTGATTTCTTGCACAGTTCTAATACAGTGGTCAGGCTGGCACTCAGGCATCCATGACAGGCCCTTGTACTGCAGGCTTTGTATTTCAGGAAAAAAAAAAAAAAAGAAAGAAACACTTAGGAGCCAAAACTCCTTTTTAATTTTTCTACAGCTTGTTATCAAGGTCAAGCATTAGCAGTCAAAACAGAAATCCCTTAAAGAAGCTGCAGGTGAAGCGCATAGCACATACTGTGGTCAGTTAAGAGGATACTAAATTAGTCTTATAATTACACACAAAAACGATTAAATATGAATATGCCTGAGTTTTCCGAGCTGAGGGTCAGCTCCTGGGATAGAAAGTATGAAGAAAAAAAATCTTTAATCTTTTTCTTCTTTTTATACTGGGTGTCTTTAGGTCACGAACAACTATTCAAATCTAGCTATATGAGATGTGAACATCCCTCTTAAAGTACTGCATAAAATATGCAGCCTGACAAAGGGTCATGAGTAGCACCAGGTAGAGTGTGACACTGTGTAAAAGAGATGGTATCAGCAGCAGCCGAGTTTAGTATTCAGGTTTATAACGCTGAGCGATCACAGTTATGGTAAGCTCAGAGGGGAAAACATTCAATAAGTCAGTCACCACTCGCACTGCTCAATTTTTTTTTATCAAACAGAACCTTTTTTTACTCAGAATGTGAGGCTGTGGCTATTTCCTTGAAGGCAAAGTCTTTTTTTACCAGCACTTGTCACTATTGCTTTGCTTTACAGGGTCACAAGCCAAGATGTCAAAACTACTGCAATATGAGTTAATGGCTTCACCAAAACATAAAATGCAGTACCATGCACTTTCTGCAATGAAAACTGCAAAACAGATGAGGATGAAATGATGAAGAAAATCATAAGCTCCTGTTTTGCTCAAACCTGATTCCTCCTGCCGTCTACTCTGTGAACTGAAGTCTTTTTTTGTATGATTTTGCAGCTCTTAATTACTTAACTTTTCGTCTTGTTTTATCCTTCACGTTGTGTTCCCTGTGGTGAATGTTCAGAATAATGACCCCCTTGAACCTTTCCTTCTGGTACAGACTGCTCTTTAAATTAGGCAACAGCAGAGGAGGTAACCACCACCCACATACTGAGCTGAATGATGGAGAATATGGGGCCCGGCTCCAGAGAAACGAAACGAGGACAGACGTTAAGAGATAGAAACAGACAGGATGTAGGGGGAAAAAAAGAGAAATGTATGTTGTCCACTTACACCAGTCTTGACTCCCGCGGTCTGGTCATGAACTGAATTTTCCTTCAGATCTAACCCCTTGTCTAACATAGTCTTTCCTCTTAACGGGCCAGTGGGGTGAGGACACCCTTTGAACCTTTTTAGCACAAATTCATGACATCAGGCTTTCTGTGAAAACCCCTCACGCCCTCCATGTGAGAGAGGGAAGAAACGACATGCTGGATCGGCAGGGAAAGCAAGCGGAGAGCGAGAGTGCATTAGACCTCTGGCGTCAACTGAGGCATCAATTAATGAGCAGCCTGGGAATGTGTCCATCCAGACACACTCTGCACCAGGGTGCCGCAGGAGGCCATGCCAGGGCCACAGACGGCTAGGGGACATGAATAATGGAGGCCCCCGTTTTAAATGTTTAAATGAATTAGGGCCAAGGGAGGAGGTGTTAAGAGATGTGCAAGAGGGAGAAAGGGAATGGCAGCAAAAATATCTCCATTATGTCTCCAATCATGAAGCACAAAGGTGTCCTGTGTCAGCAGTAAAACTTGCTCTGTCAAATCATTAATAGGGTGAAATAAGTGCATGCTCACAACATACATGGCTTAGATTAATAGATTTAACCAACCAAGAGCACTGACCAGCAGTGAGGTGACAATATTCCATGAATTGTCAGTGGAAAGTTTTGTGAGGGCACAGACGGAGACCACAGAGCATTAAAGCCAGACAATAACATCCTATTTCTACAAGCCCAACTTGAGTACACAAGCAGCACAGTGGATGAAATCCCAACAAATAAGAGGATGGCCATCCTTTCTCTCTTCCTGCTGTACACATCATCACATTTTCAGTTCCATCACCAATTTCGAAAAACTAAAGCCAATGGGTGGGTACCCCTCTCTAATAAAGCATCCTTTAGAGCTATTATAAGACATTAAGTTGTGTCTAATGGCTTTATTGATTGCTAATAAATCACTCACCAGTGCTTTATAGATCAGGTATGAATTATTACTAAGAACAAATTTGGGGTTACTAGGTTGTGAAAAAATCTTTCTGGCTTGTTGTTGTTGTTCCTCTAGCATGTCACTTATGGCTCTTCAGTTCATCAGGAAGACTTACTAGGGTTTGTAATTGCAGACCTGATTCAGGCTTGAAAAGGGAGAAACCCCTGAGCAAATATTGACTTTCTCACTCTCTAAAAGAAATTAAACCCGCAGTTATAAATGTTATTCGTTCGTAAAAGAATTTTAGTCCAGATGCTCTTCAGCCCTTTTCCAGAGGTATGTGGTCAAAAATGCATTGGAGACATCTCTGTGATGAACTAAAGAGCAACTAAAAAGAAAAGGCAAGGGCCATTTTGGAGGAAGATGAACATGATTATCTTTTAAGAGATTTAAAATGAGGGGGGAGAGCAGGTATGATACACAGTTTAAGTATCTTCAAACCAGGGATGTTAGGAGAAATAGAATAGAATAGAGTAGTACTTTATTGATCCTTGACAGGAAATTGCTTTGTTACAGCAGCAGCACACCAACCAACACTAAAAGGGACTAGTGAAACCAAGAAGAAAGAAAAGCAAGAGCCATACAAGATATTGCACTTGTGGCAAGATACTGCATTATTATGCTACTGCACCCCCAAAAAGCTGTTCTTGTTAATGGCTTATAACTGATTTATAAGCATTAGTAAATAATTTATTAACCACTCATAAAGCCATAAGCAACACCTTACAAACCTATGATAAAGGGTGTCTGTAACACCTAACACCTGTACAACACTGCCTCTCTGAAGTATAACATCCACTTGTGAATGTATATAAAGGTCTACATTCATTAATATTGCATTTGTTAATCACTTTTCTTTACACACATAAAGATATATAGTTGCTTCTTCTTGGTATTCATGTCCCCTCTGATCTGGGGAGGAACACTACAATTTCTCTAATGGACATTGAAAATGTGGTGGGGACATGACAAAGCCATGGAACAGCCTAAACACAACACAAAGCAGACAGCTGGGCTTTGAAAGTGGTGCCAGACTTCTTCTTCACTAATATCTTCGAGGTCTGGGGAAAGTTTTTCTATTGGGTATGTTTACCTACACACAGCTGGTAAATGTTCCTGCTGAATTGCTGCCAAGATTTTCAACAATCTCAGTCACTCAATCAAGGTCTGGAAAACTATCCCATTCTGGCCTTTGAAATTGTAGGTGTACCTACTTTTCTTTTCAAGTGCTTTCCTCTATGTGAACAGATTTCAGTAGCAGAAGAGGTATAGAGGTTGAAAATGTTAGTTATATTACCTAGTGACAAATCCACATTGAAATCAGTTTCCTAAATGACTGAAAAACAGGGCATGTTAAGTCTGAAACACCCTGTTTTTCTTCTAATAACTGATCCATGTGTAAAAGTTAATATAGCACAAGCGGCATATAACCTACGTTTTCAGCTCAATGTTTACCGTTTATTGTACAAAGGCATGGTGTGTGACACAGCAGCTGATATTTGTACCAGCCAGTTGTCAGCAGGACACAGAGAGTAAACACAGCCCTACTGATTGGCAGCCGTTCCACTCTACAGAGTCCAGCAACGGCTCAAATTGGATGCAAAAACAGCACACTCAGATTTCAATTTCTCCTCACAAATGAGAGCACCATGCACAACACTTGTGATTTGTCTCCAGCACCTGAAACTGGGGAGTAAACAATGATCAAACTGACACGGTCCCAGCGAGGCTACGCGCATGCTGCTTGGTGCTCTGGGCTCTGAGACAGAAATGTACAGGTCACAAGATGAGGTGGTATCATGCTCCTTCAGTGTGGGCGGCTTCCTCTGAGCTGCCAGTGCACCACTGCTTCTCCTCTCTTTCATTTTCTCCCTCTCACCCTCACTCACGCCGTAGTCCAAAGCCCAAGAGAAATTAGTCACCCCGCACCACGCTGTGGTGAGAGAGTAGTTGCGTGCGAGTGTGTATTTGAAGGAAAGAGAGAGTGCAAGGAAGACAAAAGAGAGCAGAGAGGGAGATGGAGATGGAGCAAAATTGTTTTCCACCCCAAGGCTTATAATTCTGCTTTATATCTGAAAATTGATGCTGGTTTTTTTTGTTTTTGTTTGTTTGTTTGGATCGGCAGATGAGCGGGCAAGAGTGGGACACTGCTGGCTTCTAGGAAACCCAATTTGTTTTATTTATTGTCTTGGTGTTTGTCGGTGGTTACAGTTCATTTTGCAGCCAGCCCATCTGGGCATACTCCTTTAAATAGCATCTATAAAACATGGATGTGCTTTCCCCACATCCTCCTCCTCCTCCTCCTCCTCCGTGCATGGCGGAGCTGCACCTGAAGTGTCAGAATACTGCATTTAGATTACGCTACGGTGGGGCTGGTTTGCTAAACACCGAGCAGCTCGAGTTGGCGCTTTGAGAGGTGGAACAAACTGTCTTCTAAACACATTAGCCTATGGTACCCTTTGAGCAGCAGATCTTGGGGTGCTGAAATCGGGTGTAATCAGCCAGCAGATAGATGGCTGACTTTTATTGTTCTTCAAGCCAAATCTGCAGGTTAGTGGTGAATACAGAATTCTTGAAATGATGCAATAGCGAAGGGATTTATGGTTAACTCATGGTGCCTGGCTATGTTCTCTGTGACAAGACACACAGGATTTATCACATGTGTATATCACCATAAACTGGCCACATACAGCATGCCTAACGAAATGAAAAAATGTCAGTCTTATAGGAGACGTGGGAAGACCGCAGTCTCAGCAGGCGATCCCAGTAATTGCAACTACCACAGCACTATGCACCGTAAAATGTAAACTAAAGTATATGTTGGCTACATGTGCCTGCAAACACAAGCCAGACTCTCATATGATGCCTAATGATCAACAGAGTAGCAGGAAGCTGGCAGAGAACTAAAATAAATAACCAAAACTGAGCACAAGCCTCTGTCCATAGTGTTCTCTTCCTCTGGAAATCACTGGTAGCTCATGCACTCAAGTACTCTCCTCCAAGCCTGAGTCTAGATCCTTCTTCAGGCTCTGCTGTTTATTCACGATGTCTATGTAATGGTGTTTGAAAAAGAAAAAAAAAACTCACGGCTTCAAATTGCAAGCTAATCTGTCTAACCTCTATGTTCTAGTTATTTTGCAGAGATGTAGTAGATTTGCTGCCGCAAAACAGCAGAAGGAACAGCAATTTCTTTCACCACCTGCTTTTCTAACTTTGGGAATATACATTGCCCACGGTGCAATGTGGTGAGGCAATGGTGGCAGTGTGTTTAATTTCAGACACAAGTTTATTCCAAGCTAGCTCCACAGCAAATTTCCGCACCACAACAACCACTGAGGGTACAAAAATCTTTTCAAAGTTTCTAAATGTTACTGTCAAATACAGTGGCATTATCACTGGGATCCCATCTCAGTAATCCCAGGGTGGCTGCTCTGCTGCCTGTCAGCAATACCAATAATAACACTGCAATAAAACCTCCAGAACAACAGTGGGCTGCCTGCAGCTTCAAGGGCTACTGATGGCAATCTATAAAACAATATAATGGCTTGCCTGTCAGCGAGTGTGAAAGGGAAGATCTACGCCTCCTCTGACTCTCTGAGGGGACTTCAATTAATCACAGCAGAATTGTATCACCCCGCAATACGAGTGTAAGGTTATTACCATCCCTGTCTTCCGCAGGATGAAATGCGATGATAGCACTAATTGAGAGGAAGAGAGAGAGGGAAAAAAAACAAAAAACAGCTGACTGCACAACACTTGTCAAGGAGCAGACGAACAAGAAGACAGACTGAATAAATAAGAGGAGAGGAGGTGGGAGAAGGGGGAGCGAGGAGGGAAGGGGTTGTGAAAAGAGAAATATTCACAGTGTTGTGTAAGCATAATCATAAATATCTAAAGTCTTTGTGCAAAGCAGCTGACAGCAAATACAAGAGACTGGTTTTCAGTAGGGACGCTATCCATGTCCTCTCAACATAATCCAACAAGATAACAGCATTGTACTTTTCTTAAGTCACAAACAAGCCGCTTATACCTGGAGCTGCTTTCTTCTTAATTTGGAGTTGGTGGGGGGGGGGGATCACTCTGATGGAAGGCACAGCCCACGCTGTGAAGTCAGCCCCAGGATCCATTTCAGGCCATAGAGCTTTGGGTGTGAAGTTATGTTTGAGGGTTACTTTTGACATGATAGAGACTTGTTGATGATGGTGAGAGATAGAGACGCAGACAAGATATTGTGCAACCTTTTTTGGGGGTGGGGTGGGGGGGTGGGGGTGTTCCAGAAAACAGCTCAAACATTATGTCTGTTGTATGTTTGATGTAGATAGATAGATAGATAGATGGATAGATGGATAGATAAATAGATTACATGCCAGTTTTTCAAAAGATTATCAGTAAAACAGTTTAAGGTTTTAGATTCTTCCTGCCTTGATCTCATGATCATATAATAACTTCTCTGGATGCAGATGACACCACACTCATCACCCACCCGCCTTACATGAATATGTTTAAAAAGAAAAATATTTATTAAAAAGGCATGAAGTTTTTCTCTTTATTTGAACACAGAGGGAAGTTGCTTCAGTGCTTTTGTGCAGCAAAAAAAATGAGTAGGCAGATTTCTCAAAAGGGGAAACTTGATTCATGTCTAATTTCAGCAGTCAATGCTGACTTCATGTTGCTGCATAGATCTGATTTTCTCTGAATCTAGACAATATGAAGAAGCCTACAGCTACACCTGTACGCCACCTCAGGCCATTAGTTCCCAGAAGCCTACTAGTGTCTCACAAGTTAATAACTATTTATCATAGTGGAAACAATCGATGGTCAAAATCGATAAACGTAGTTTATTTATAGGTTTGGCTGCTTGGCTGTTTCCCCAGTCACGCGTCAGCTGTTAGGTTTTAGAAATTTACAATATAAATATTTTGTCTAAAATAATTTCACCTCAATTTATCGTTGTGAAAGCCACACATTTTTCAGTTTAATGTACAAAATATGTGACAATAATACTCTCAAGGTATGTTAACCTACCTGTCGTTGTGCAGTCAGTTAATCCCGGGAAACGTCCCCTTCATTTATTCTCCATTGTCAACCACAAAACCCAGAGACCTCTTCTTTAGAGAAATGCCATTTCCTTGTCGCTTCAAGACGCCGTCGACAACACATAACCTAAAAACACCGGTCTACTGACAAAGCTCTCCAGACGCACAATCCCTGAGTCAAAGGAGTCTAAACTGGAGCTGCTGGGCTACTTGCAGGCGGTGGACTTAAAAGTCTATAAAAGTTGCTGGTCCTCCGGCTCTGACTCACAACTTCCCATCCGCCAGAGCGACACAGCTGCTGGGCAAAACGCCGGGCCGTCTCTCATAGTTTCTGGATTCAAGCGTGATGTGATTTTTTACAATCCTCCTTCCACATACTGGTTGCATTTGGGTGTTTGGCAACGTCTTCGCGCAGTTAGAGAAATGGATTTGAGGTGTCCGCGGGATGAGTGAGCAGCAGCCGGATTCATAAACGGTGTGCGTGTGGAGCCAGGTGGTAGTGGTGCTGGTGGTAATGGTGCTGCTGCGCCGGTGTTATAGCGCCATCCAGTGGAGGTTGGTGATCTTGGACTGTGGTGGTGGTGACAGGAAAAGAGTGCAGACGTATCTCAGCCAGATTCAGATGATGATGCTTAATTGGATAATTGGATGATGATGCCCTCATGAAGACAGCAAGACACTATCTACTGCTGCAAAAATAAAAACTGTGTGAGGATGTGTAACTTCCAGCATTATCTGTGGTGTTTTAGGCAGACTGATAAATGTGATATGATTTTTTAAAAATCAATTTTAATCTCCTATGTTGAGGAAATGTATTAAAAACAAACCAAAGAGGCCAGTTTATGATGTGGTGTGGTTTTGAAAAAAGTACTTTTTACTTTTTTTCAACTCAGTGGGTGAAAACTTAGGGACTGTATGAAAATTATTTGAGTAGAGAGAGTGCTGAATGTAAGCACCCTCTGCCTGTAATATCTCAAACTACTATATTCATGTCAATTTTCTGTCTTGGTGGCGTTGTGGTTAGTACTGTCGCTTCACAGCAAGAAGGTTCTGGGTTTGAACCCTATTTCAGCCAGGGCTTTTCTGTGTGGAGTTTGCATGTACTTCCTGTGCCTGCATGGGTTTTCTGCAGGTACTCCAGCTTCCTCCCACAGTGCAAGACATGCAGGTTAGGTTAATTGACAACTCTACATTGCCCATATACAAGTATGAATGTTTTTTTTGTCTCTATATGCCAGTCCTGTGATAGGTTGGCGACCTGTCTACCTAGCTAAACACACCTCTGTGGGACAAATGAAAACCATCCTTTAACGTAACTATTTGATTCTTCTCTTTTTTCTTTTTACAGTGGATCTCACACATAAAAGATGCAATAATACAGGAACGAGAAAGAGGGGGAAAAAAGACATTCCTTCTCTCTCAAAAAAAAAAAAATAAATAAAATACAGACTAACCTCCCATCACCAGAAATAGAAATGTAAAAGACAAAGACTTGCCTACAGTCCCTTACTCAGAACATTTTGCGTGTTAAGACATGCATTAGACTCCTGACTACTCACCATGGTTATGATAATACATCTCATTGTCTCTGACATTCAACTTCCTCTCTCTTCAAGCATTGCTGCCCAGTCTACAAAGGCTTTCCCCCCAGTAATTGCATTATCATCTCTCCATTTCTCAAGCAGTCTCTTTTGTCTGCCCCCCGACCCCCCCCCCAAAAAGCAGGAATGGGTGGAATAATCAATACCAACCTTTGAAATAGCCTGTGGAGATAGGAGGCAAGCATTTGGATTTGATTGATTTTGGACACCCTCAGAGAGTGTTATCATCATAGAGCCGAAGCCATCTACTACTTTGCAGACAGCTCTGTAAGCACATACACACACAGACATGCACACACACACATAAAACACATATGCATGCAGTATCAAAGGGCAGAATACACAAATCCCAGGGGACTCAATACAAAAAATGTCAGACCATTATCACTGACCGGGCTGAGCTATAAAATTCAAAGCAGATATGTAGACCAGAGCCAGGCCTCACATCACTTTATAATTGCCTATGAATAGAGAAGCTGTTATTTTGATTCTATTTACGTCATTTATTATATGACTCCCAAAGTCATCAAGTTTCTTTTTTCTTCCCTCTCTGTCTCTCATACACACACATGCACTGAGAGAGGAGATGACCTCATTAATCTTTAGTGCATTGTATAGACCTATTCTGTCATAGCCCTGACACTGTGGTTTGTGACACAGCTCTGCTCATTAAATCATATGACAGGATGAGGTCAGCCACGAGGTGAGGTTTCTCAAGCTGTGCAAGAGCAGATAAAGCCAGCAGTGTGTGCTTCGGTTAGAGAGCTCCACAACAAATGTACTGTAGGTGGCAGCTGAGGTGAGTCACGAGGTAATCCCGGTTAGTGAGCATTTGGCATCAAAATCTAATAAAAGTCTCTGGTTTTGTCTCTCTGAGGACACTCCGCAGGGAGAAGCTGTGTTTGAGGCATCGTGTGATTTGACACCTCACAAAGGAAACCTCACTGCATTTTTAGGCCTTGTTACTGTAGGTTGCACTTAGCATAACACTCATCATCTCATGCTTGTCATCCTGTGATTACTTTCACTTCACACAGGGAACAAGAGATGTGGGTGCTCTGTGGCCCGACATTGATTGCAGTGGTTCAGCTTAAAATAACACCACCCTGCAGGGAGCAGTGCGAGCCCTCTGCCTGAACCCTCACTCGCCTTCACCGTTGAAGTGTGTTTGAAGACAGTGGGACGTCTACCAGAAAATTGTGCGAGGAAAAATAGGAGGCATAATGGCCTCAGGAATGGAGCTGACCATCAATAATGCAGAGGAAGCTGCAGTTAATGCCCCCTTTAATTCAACAGGTCTGCCTGACACCGGGACAGTTTTTCTTCCTCAGCTGGAGATGCTCGATGAGAGGCAGCTACATCAGGCTTTATGGCTTTGTTTGTGGTTGCACTGCCAGGTCTTTTCCTCAACCTCAATCCCGATTGCAGAGCCATTAATGGGTTTTCATCAGGGGGCCACACTAATGGAGTTTCCAACTTCACCTGCTACAGTGGGGAGCTATAACCACAGAGAAAGAGATGATGTCCACAAAAAATCAGTTTATACAGTATGAGCTCAGTTTAAACTGAAGAGTGAGAACACTGACAGGTTTGATAAAGAAAAGCATTTCATAACAGTCAATGTTGTACTGCAAAACTAACCATACATGGAACTTATATTGTCTTAAAGGTCTTATCAAGTTTAACACAAGTGAGTACATCTTCCATCAAGGTGAGAGTTATTTAGTTACGTCAATAATAAATAAATCATTTTCAAAACATTCTCAAAATATTGGAAAATAGATCAAATTAATGACATATGATATATTTTCTAGTTGATTCATTTGGTAACTCTGATGCAAACTGTTCATCTCTAACAGTGTTTGATGAGTATTCCATACTTCTCTTGTGACTGATACATTACTATAAATGACATTATTAGATTAATAATACTGATGCATGAATGCAAACAGCATTCTACTGTTGTAGCTAGTAGAAATGTGGCTCATTTTAATTACTTTACACAAAAGTAGGTACTGTCCAGTGGTTCCCAAATTAGGGCTCAGACCCCTCCAAAGGGTCTTAAAATAAAGTTTATGTGTCTTTAGATGTTTGATTGGTTTGGAAAGAAGAAAAAACAAAGCTCTGCTTCACAAATCAGTATTCACTTTTGGAGTTTTCTCTAACCTTTGCTCTTTTGTAAAATACTGGATAATTTTATTTTTCTGGGTGTTACTTAGATCAGACCATCTGAGAGGTTTGGAGGTACAATTATTCAACTCAACAACACTTCTGAACTTAAGTGGCTTCCACCAGACACTGCGTTTTTGTAAGGGGTCACAGGTGGCTTGTGACCACTGGCTGGGAACCACTGGTTTAATACATCACAACATATTGTATTTTATAAGCTTATCATATGCTGCTTTATGTGAATTCTTATAAATAATTTCACAGTTATGTAAACCACAGCTGTGGAATGATTGTAGTGCAGTAAGTATAATATTCTCCCCTGAAATGTAATTCTATAGATTAACATTTTGGCACATGTTGAGTTCACATAATTATAAACAAATAGATTGCAATTCAACATCTCACTAGAACACAATAGATGTTCTTTTCCCCTCAATTCCACCTAGTTCAAATCAAAATATGAGAAAAGATGAAAACCTTGTTGAAATGAACATTGTTGCAGTGTGTGACTACAATGCATTCATTTTGCAGTGCCACACAATGAAATATGAACTCCAGTGACATTATTTTTCTTTACTCATGTTTTCTCTCCTGACGATCTGAATATCAGATGAACTTGATGACTCAGAGATCTTCTAAACTGGGACCAGCATCTGTCCCCTTACCACACACACACACACACACACACACACACACACACACACACACACACACACACACACACACACACACACACACACACACACATCACTGAAACAAATTCTCCTGTCTGTTCACTGTTTCCCTCAGATTCAGAGCAGTCTGCCTCAGTGGCCTCTGACAGAGAAGTAGTGGGTCATTTATCAGGAGAGAGATTAAATCTCCATCCGCTACTACTGGATGCTGAATGTACTTCATCTTTGGGAGAGGAAATAAAATTTTAAATCAAAATCCATCCTTTGAGGCAAAGGAAATCATTTCATCTCCTTTTATCACTTGCCTGCATGTGATGTTGTAGACAGTTAGCAATAAAACAGCTGTTATTGCTGGGCTGTACAATGACATGGGTCGGTTATAACATGCAAGCATATAACAGCATATAACAGACACAGCCTCAATCTTTTTAAGAGATCAACAAATTCATTTGTTAATGTGAGCTTCTCCTATAACATCCTGGCCCCATTGTTTTCAAATTGCATCTGATAATACTTTGGCTCCATCTACTGGAGAATATACACAGGTGCAACCATTTCATGTTGCAAAAACATACAGTAGTTCACACAACTTCTCCACTGCATTACACACTTTCTGAGGCGTCTGAGGATTGTTTCATGGTACAAAACAAAGATAGAGGATGCATTATGAAGATTTATTACCTTGTTAAATAACTTTTTATTGAAGTTCGTGTCGGTTTGATAATTTCATCTACATCCATAGAGTAAAGTGAAAGCAGCAATACCACATAGTCCCAAATTCAAAATTTTACCTGGGTAAAAGTGTGTTAACCACGCAAATGTAATTAAAGTATCAAAAGTAATAGTACTTACGGTGCAGGAAATGGCTCTTGTGTATTGAGTAACTGCTGTATTGAGTAACTGCTGTATTGAGTAACTGCTGCTACCAAATAATATAATGAAGTAAAAAGTACAATAGCAGAATAAACAACAAAAAAATAAAAGATAAAAATACTGAGTAGACTACAAGTATTTCTCATTTGTACTTATGTACAGTACTTGAGTAAATGCACTTAGTTACTTTCCACTGCTGTAGCTGTCAAACAAATGTAGTTGAGTAAAAAGTATACAGAAGAATAAAATGGAAATACTTGAGTAAAATGCAAATACATCCAAAATGTACTTAAGTAAAGTAGGCCTACTTGAGTAAACATACTGAATTACTGTATTTTGTAATAAGTAAACAAAAACACAGCAAGTAACCACATAACTACTCTGGTCTATAAGGTGATCTGGTTCTGCTTTCACTGTTACTTCCTCCAAAAGTACAGCTAAGTATGTGAACAAATACAATTTAAATGTAAAGGATGATTGGGAATAACCTAACCAAAATACTGCCTTTTTCATGACAAAGGTCAGTAAAAAAAAAAAAAAAAAAAGGAAAAAAAAGAAAGAACTACAGTAACAAAGATAACAACACCACAAAGAAAAGCCCAGTTGACGTCTTTAGTATTGAGTGGTGGAATAAGCAGGAACTGAGAATGGTCCAAGGGATGTTTTGTTTACCTGGTAACAGTGATTTGTGAGAGCAAGCATTATTGTGGACTGTGACCTCAGATAAAAACAATTATGTAACACAGTCACAGGCTACTCTTCATGTACCATCAGTGCCACCTCTCGTTGAAAACTGGACCAAAACAAGGGCTCTGGACTAAAATGCCAAACTCCATCTCATTTGTGTGCAGATTAATTATAAAGAGTGACAGTGTTTTGGTGATAGGGATATTGTCAGATGATATGCACATACAACTGCTGAACAAGTCATTAGACAGTAATGTATAATCAAGCACTGGTAAAAGTTTATAGGAAATGTGAAAATACAATAAAATGTTGTGAAATCATGTGTCAGTCCCTATTGTCAAACAAACCTTCTCTGAACCAAAGACCACCTGTTAGATATCTGATATGTCTTTATTGCTTGAAAGGTCGTAAGGAGATCTATCAGTACCACTCTCTAATATGGCACACTTTTAAATAATCTAATCTATAATTAATAGCTTTAGTAATAGTTCATAAATTATTCTGTAGCTCTTCAGGTCATCAGGTACACCCTTCCAGTGGACCTTCTGGCATTGTGGAAAAGTGCAGAAGAGTATTTGTCTTGTTAAGATTTGTAATTAAAGACTTGACTTGCTAAGTTTTGCTTTTAGTAAGTGAGGGGATATGGGAGAGCTATTTTGAATAACTTTAGATACAGTTGTTTGACTTGGAACATTACATCATACATGTAACATCATTGTAGGTTCAATTTAGTGAAGTAAAATGTTCAAGGAAATGAAAATACTCAGTTACACAGTGAAACATCACACAGGAATTTAGTGGAATTAACAGATGTTTCATCATTATCTTAATATAGATATATGTTTATTTTCATTTCAAGCAAATCCAACCTAAAATATCATCAAATCCATACCTGAGTGTAGTATCTGAGTAAATGTAAATGCACTGTCACCCTCATTATTCATGATTTATTAACATGTAGAACCACAGACTTAATGGTTTAATGGTTTATTAGAAAGTGAGACCCTTTATCATTACCTTGACAGTTAATGACTCCACCATCAGAGAGATTTTTCTCAACCTGGCAACCAAAAGTTGTTATAATGAATGCATTACAGCTGATCTATAAAACATTAGCAAATATAAATGAAAAAAAAAAGACTAAATGTATAAAAGGTAATGTGATTTCATGTGTTATAATGTTTGAATGTCCTTTATTTTATCCTAAAGTTAACCATGGGAATGGTCATAAATCCACATATCTGTCAATCCTCGTGACTAAAGCAGCGTGTAAATGTATTTTGTAGCTGATGAGATTTTAAGTTTGTCTCATATTTTTTTGTATGTGTATATTTTCACTGGCTGCACATCCCTGAGAAGCCCTGCCTTCTGAGATGAGCGCGATAGCCTCCTGCCGATTACAGCCTATACGCAGCCAGGAAGGTTTTATTCTTCGTACGAGGAAAACATCGCCTGAAAGCTGTCACATGGGGCTAAGAGGAA
The DNA here is from genome assembly GCA_033238685.1 of Lates japonicus. Taxonomy (NCBI): domain Eukaryota; kingdom Metazoa; phylum Chordata; class Actinopteri; family Centropomidae; genus Lates; species Lates japonicus. Next base: position 1,808,525 of record BRZM01000057.1, read on the forward strand.
AAAATCGCTTCCTGAAATGATCTTCGTCACCGGCTGTGTGTTGTTGTTTATTGTTCTTTTTCTTTCTAACGTAACTTCACATCGGGTTTAATTTCCCTCGTCCGGATCTTCTTTCTTTTTTTTTTTTTGGCCGAGGTCGTTGCTGATGATGATCAGCAAAGAAAACGCGGATGTCCACTTGGTGGGAGGGATGATGCCGCACGGACACCACCACCACCACAACCATCACCAGGTGGCGGGCCAAACCCGTGACCGGACAGCCTGCCGCCGCGCTTCCCTACGGTCGGCCGATCTCACCACTGAGCACGATCACGGCCGGTGTCATGTTAAAGAGAGGCAGCAGGCTTCCCTGGAGGACGGACATGCAGAGTGAGTAATGCGGTATCTACTAGTGAATTACCCAAAAATCATTCACATCGCCAAATATTACGCTTTTTGTCATTGTCCTGATGAGTGTCAGGCCTGTGCTGCTGTAGCCTGGCCTGAGTGCACCAGCAGCCAAACATGGCCAGTACGGCTTTATGTTATTGTAGTTTCTAACACAAAGTTCCTTCCTGATGTAAATTTGAACAGTGTGTCCGC